>LBNU01033627.1:12975-33743 GCA_014162995.1 Artemisia annua
TTGACGTGGTCATAATTGCTGGTTCCAGATCTGACGGCCTTGGTTGACGGCGTCACCAATTTGCACTACGAACTCTCTGGCCCGTCACGAGTATTTTTCCAATTCTGGACTTCACTTGTTCCTGACGGCGTCACCTTGTATAGTCTGACGGCGTCACCTTCTATAATCTTCAAGGTCTTTTGAGTTTTTGTTGTTTTCCGCACTTTTTCACTCCGAAAACGCCCGAAAATGCTTCTTTTGTGATTTTCCCTTCAAAAGTACCTAAAATGAGAAAAGAAACGACTTTGGGTGAAATCCAAACAGAAAACATACGAATTAGGACTCAAACCGACCCCTAAAAACGTAACATTTTTCGTCTCATCAGTTCTAATCTTATTGCTTCATATTTCTAGTTTAGGAAATTTATAAACCCTAATTAGGGTTTCCAAAAACTTGAGTCTTAAAATTTTGTAAATTAGATAACAAGAAACCCTAAGTCACTATATTTAATTTTGAAAAGAGTTTATTACGGATTTTTAATTAAAAATTTTATTTCCTAAATCCTTAGTTATGACTTAAAACCCAAGTTTCCTTTTCAAGAATGTCAGATTCCAAATTAGGTAAAAACTGAATCTTTCATCACTTTATGTAAACTACCTGCTTGATCACCAAGATTTTTTCCAGTCGATTTTCTTGATCCCATCTAGCTAGGATCCTAAAATTGACCCACCTAGTGTTTGGGTAAATAGTCCGTCTTACTTGTTTGCTTACCATATGATTTAATTTGGTAACCCCGGGTTTCCAAATATAGTTTTAGCATCTTTTTAGTAAAGTTTACACTTTTCTAAAAATACCTAAAACCCCAAATTATACATTGGTGAAACTTAACAAATCTGCTTGCAAACAAGAATTAGGGTTTTTAGGATTACGGTTTTGTGATTAACCCGAATTAGGGTTTTCTTTAGGTTTAATCCCAGATACCCTTGTATCCTCATAAAGTTGAAAATTTTAGGGTTTAGGAAACCCTAAAGATTTTACCTGTATATGATCTAAATCCTCAAACCCTAATTTGATACAAGAACCCAGTTTTTGTAATCACCATGACAACTTCAATTAGAGCTTTTCAAGTTTGATCCCGGATACCCAATATCCTAATATAATCAATTTCATTAGGGTTTATAAAACCCTAATTGATCGATCCTATGCCTCTAGATCAAACAAACCCTAATTACAGAATCTTGACTTAGGGTTTTCTATCGACACCCTCAAGGATAAAATCCTTGTATATTTCGATTAAGTAAAACCCTAAACCTTAATAATGTCGACACCCTCAATGGTTGAAAACCCCTTGTGTATTTCGACTAGGATTTCTTTCCATGCAAGAAATCAAGATCCAAAATAGATCTGGTTGTCAAAAATTACAAAAACCCTAAAAAACCTAAATCGCATAAATTGACCAAACAACCTCATAACCAAAATCAAGATTTGATTTTTATGAAAAAAGAAGCAATTACTAAGAACCCTTTTTAGGTTATATATGATTTTGTGACTCTGATACTACTGTAAGGTTTTGGTTGTCACCCGCATGGCGTAGAAAACATGCATAGCGAAAAGTAAACACATAAATGCCATGCACCAAACCTTAATATCAAGATCTGCTAATAAGAGATATAAACTAAACCTAAACATGTATTAAGGATTTTAATAGAAGACTTACCTTAATCCTACAAGATGTAAGCTTCTGATCTGAACGGTAGTCTGTTGCGTGCACGAAATCGCCTCATTCTTCTTGATGCTATCTTGACCGATCATCCCTTAGGGTTTTAGGGATGAATCGCCACTTGGATGGCGTCAGGTATCCACCAGTACTGTACAGGTAGAACTAGGTCTACGAACCTACACAAGTTAGGCGAGCACGAACGGGTAATTGACTTAGAATTCCCTTTGTATTTATAGGATACAAAGGAGAGTTCTAGAAGGATTAGGATTCATCCCTAAACTTGTGGATCAAGTATCCTAGTTTGACACGAAGTCAAACTACACCCTTAGGGTGACGAACAACCAACATAACCCTAATGGGTTTGTGTTTTTGGTCAAAAGACGATCGATATTTTTTTTCCTTTATATGCGAGTATATTGTGATATATATTTGTGTTTAATTTGGGTATGTTTTGGTGGTGATTTTGATTGTCTTATTATACTATGTTAGTGATGAAGAAATAAGCTAATGTAACGTTAAATTAATGATTCTTATATTGTATTATTAGTCACTACTACACGCAGCATCCTATGGTTAACATTCAGTTGGAGATACATGGCCATAATACAGACGATTTATCTAGGGATGCAATCGAGTCAAGCCAAGCTTGAGCTTGAAAGGGCTTGGGCTCGGCTCGAAAACATAAGGTAGGCTCGAGCTCGGCTTGATAGCTTTACGAGCTTCAATCATCCAAGCTTGTGCTCGGCTCGAGTAATACTCGAATAAAGCTTGAGGTCGGCTCGAAAAGCTCGAATTTATACATAAACATTGTTTTCAATAGCCAAACTCATCAATACAGTCAAAAAAAATACTTGATGAACTCAAGAGCGCAAGAAACCTATAAAAAATATCTAGCAGCGTTAGGGTTTAAAAAGTCCTTCTATGATAGAGATTTTATTACTATATTCACATTAGCCTTTTAGTTGTTTATGTAACTATGTATAATAAAATTATATATGTACATGAAGGCTCGAAAAGCTCGAGCTCGAGCTATTGAAAGCTTGATGTCGGCTCGTTATGTGTTTGGAGTTGGTTTATTGGGCTCGGGCTTGGGCTCGAGCTCGATAAAAGCTCGACTCGATCGAGTCAAGCTCAAGATCGAGCTCGAGTTTCTTGATAAAAGATTGGCTTGTTTAGAACTATACTTGATTGCTTTTGCGTTAATTATTGATACTAGGCGAGTACCTGTGCATAACAACGGGATTTCTAGCGACAAACAGTTATAGCTGCGATAATATGGTTAAGCGTTTCATGCAACGTTTATACATAAAACGTAAAATAATCAAAATGTAATTGAAAAAGATTGTAACATGTGATAATGTTGTTAAATGTTTCGTGTTATTAAAATAAAAAGTTGTTAAAAGCTATCATTCCTAGTTTTCGAAATTGAATGTGAGAAATTATTAGATTTTTTAAAAAACTTGCCATCAAGAGCTATTTAAAAACTTTGTTTGTTTTCCAAGGTAATAATTTTTAAAAATTTAAAGTTTTAAAGGAATATCTTACTATCTTATAAAGCATTAAGGCCTACTAAAAATGAAATCTTTTAAAATTAAGCAATACAAGTTATAAAACTAAAAGTACAAGCAATTAAAACACATTTTCTATCATTTACAAGTTCTTAAGCTCAAAGTACAACAAATTAAAATAGAGATACTAACATTAAATACAATAAATAAGTTATTATGTACATTAAATACAATTATAACTGGTTAATAAATACAATTAATGCAGTTATTAAAACACCATTTAAATAAGAAATACAAATTATCAAGCATATTGTACAACCAACTTAAACATAATTCCTGCATTAAATATCACTGATACAAATAATAAAGCACATTATACAAATATTCAAGGCAGAACGGGCAACGGGCCAAACGGGCTCGAGCCCGAATGGACACGAGCCAACGGGCTCGAGCCCGAATGGACACGAGCCAACGGGCTCGAGCCTGAACGGGCACGAGCTAAATGAAATTCTTGATATGTGTAAATTTATTGTTAAAAGAACATAAATATTATACAAATTGAGATTTTCAAATTTAAGCAAAAATTATATGTGCATCTCCACGTTACCCCTTTAATAAATACGAGTAAATAATTAAAAAACTAATTGCTCACCAACTAACTAAAGAAAAACAAATAAGTAGGTAGAATAAAGCAAACGAAGCACCATTTAAAGGTCTAACAGCTACCACTGTAACATACTATCTTCCAAAGACCAAATTAAGATGACATGTTTTTCACGTCTGTTGGTGACATTGTTGTTACTATGTTGTGTTGGGAGGTTGTATGGTAATAATGGATGTTATAAGTCAATTATCAGCTTTGGTGACTCACTTGCTGATACTGGTAACTTAAAACAGCTTGCTAAAATTAGCAACCGAGAGATTTCGGTTTTTTTGCCGCCTTATGGTGAATCTTTTCTTGATGGATCAACTGGAAGGTGTTCTAATGGTCGCCTTATTATCGATTTCTTAGGTAACTTACATAGTTACAATTGATCTTTGTGTGTTATCTTTTAGTTTTATTACACATGTTACTGTTACTTAGCTAGCTTAAAGGAGTAGGGGAACACCTAGACTTTATAACACACCGACCAATCCCATACTCTGCCGATCTGGGATTGCAACAGTGTACTATTGAGTGTATAGTAAAATTCACATAAATTTTAGACAAGCACTAGTTATTGACTTATTGTTACAATTTTAAGGTTCATAATATAATTTTGTCCCCTTAATGATCATTCCAATATATTCGTAGCTTTGGACCTACTAAAAATATGTTATACGTTCACTATGTTTAGTTTGTCGTTAAGTATTTGTAACTTACAATAAGTGTTATTTCATCAAAATAGAACACTTTTGTTGTTGTCTTTAATCAAACCCAACCCGACTTTTTCACGATACACTAAAAACCATATTATTGCTCGATGCCCCCTTTGATCGCATTTTCTGGCTCCGCCACTGGTTATTAATTAAGTTTATGCTTTATATTTCAGATTTTTAAGAGATGGTACTAGTACATTATTTTTTTGGCATTGTAATAACCTTCAACAATGTTAAAGATGAATAATACACATCATGATGAGCTTAGATCCAAACATCAACTATGTTAAGAACTTTGTTTTACCATGAAGTTGCTTTGTATAATTTCTACTTTAGGAGCTAAAAACATGGGCATGGAATGAGTTGCTATGCTTTACAAACGAACTGGTTAGCTAGCAAACAAGTCGTCATCCTACGGAAAAGTATCTCCTTTTCCATCCTGACAGCTTTCTTGTGTTTTCTTGCTTTAATACAGTACATAGCCTTCATTAATGATTTTACGTTTTTCTTGGTTTATGTAGCTGAGAGTCTGGGACTGCCATTAGTACCACCATATGTGCACGAGAAAGAGATTGAAAATGCTGTAGCATTTGCACAAGGAGTAAATTATGCGGTGGCAGGTGCGACAGCATTGAATTCACAAATTCTTGAAGCAAGAGGGATTGTGAATCCCATGACAAATGCTTCTTTGGAAGTTCAGTTGGAATGGTTTAAACGATCATTGCCTTCTATTTGTGCCAACTTATCAGGTAACCAAGTGTGTGCATTTGCTTCTTCAAGTATACCATTGCAGTTATACAGGTACAATGCAAGCTAGTGATTCAAGCAGTCTTTAATGAAATCTCACAAGTATTGATTGTTCTTGATTGTTGGCAGATTGTAAAAACTTTATTGGACGTTCTTTGATCCTAGTGGGAGAGATTGGAGGAAATGATTACAATTACCCAATATTAGAAGGAAAACCAGTTGATGAGCTCAATTCATTAGTTCCTCTTGTTATTGATCGCATCATCTCTGTAATCAATGTAAGAAGCTACTCAAAATCTTACACGATACATTCTAATAACATAGTGTAAACTATAACTACCAAAATCTATATCACGCATACCTTTTAAAATTGCATAAATCATCACAAAAAGATGTTTAGTTTAGGACTGTGTATAATATTATATTAGCTTTAATTTCCTTATTTATTATTACAGGAGCTGATTGAGATGGGGGCTCATACACTAGTTATTCCAGGAAACTTTCCAGTTGGATGCTTATCATCGTATTTGACAATATGCGGTTCTGAGAAGGAAGAGTATGATCCAGCAACTGGTTGCCTTGTGCGGTTAAATGAGTTTGCTGAATATCACAATGAACTCCTGCAAACAAGACTAAATCAGATTCGAGAGCTTCATCCTAATGTCAACGTCATCTACGCTGACTACTACAATGCTGCTATGAAAATCTACCGATCTCCTGAAAAATTTGGTACATAACATGTTATTTTGTTATAATATAATCACTATGGCCAACTACTTTCTAGTTCCGCAGAAAGGTCTGCATTTTGACCCATTTACCTATAAATGGATCAAAATGGCCTATGTTTTTAACTTTAACGGGTTAAATGGGTCAAGCTAATTTAAGTAAAAAGGGAATGGGTCAAATGGGTCAAAGTGGTCAAACGGGTTGGTCTTGAAATGTAAACTCATTAATCGGTTGTTTAAAGGGTGTATGTGTTTGGGATTGCATTCTGGGTGAGTTTATATGATTATTGTGTTTGTAATATAGTTAAAAAAGTGTTTGGGAAAGCATGTTGGGACCTGTTTTGCTATTTGATACAGCGTTCTGCACGCAATCCCAAGCGCTCCCTTAAATAACTCTCCGATTAGTTCCATAATGTTATAGTCTTACAACCGTGAATTAATACAACAATAATTTTTAGAAATCCAAAAAGTAGGATATTATGGCCGGCCAATCCTGACCAGTTTCACTCACAATAGAAGTTACCATTTGTCCTCCGTTACACATTAAACCACCGGAGGTATTTAAAGCTGTAGTTTGATGCACACATAATCAGTTCATGATCTTGCTGGTTTGGAATACAAATTTTGCAGGATTTACAAATGGGGCTCTAAAGGCGTGTTGCGGAGGAGGAGGGCCATATAATTTCAACTTATTGGCAGAATGTGGACTTCCATCCGCAACTGTGTGTGATCAACCGGATACATATGTTAGTTGGGATGGAATACACTTCACAGAAGCGGCTTACAAAATAATTTCCAAGAATTTATATCACGGGCCATATACCACACCCGAGTTTAATTCATTGTGTCCTGCATCAACATTTCAATTGGAAGGCGGTTTATCGAGTTCTATTTAAGCTAATACAACCTTCAATATACACTTTAAGCTATCAGAGCAGGAGGTAAAAATATTTGTTCACATATATGATCAGTAGTACTACGCCTGTTGTGGATAATTTGACATAATTGTTGTGATGTTGTAATTTTAATGGACGCAATACGCCTGTTGTGGATAATTTGAGATTACATTATAATTTATGAGAAATGGGATCTTACTCGTTAATCATTTTGTTTAATATTCTTGTTTGGAGATACTGATAGTGGCGCATCGAGTAGACGAGTACATATGGCAAATCAGGTGGATGTAATAGTTTAATCTGTAACTTCATAGGCTTATCATCGGACCACTATAAATTCATTACAAGATCTCATTGAATCCATAAAAGTAGTACTCGTTTCTAAGCAACAGTATTATTCTATTATTACTCGTAAAAGTGTTTCCTCATGGAAGTTCTATGTGATTCGGTTCTAAGAAGACATATTAAACAGGAAAAAGCACCAGCATAACCATCCTGTTTCTGTTTTATACAAAAACAGGTTGAAATCCTTTGACTTTTTAGGTAAAAAATATATGGGTTTATATTTAAACTTTCAAAAGTTGGTATGACTTTTAGGGTCAACTGTGATAACAAATTTCAGATGGATACAGGTGGCATAATACCATTCATAAGTTAAAAGGTGGCTGCAACATTTATGAGTATGGGATTTCTCAATTTCCCATAAATATATAAAAATAATCAAAAAAGTTCAGTAAAAAACAGATTGATAAGATTAGAATTTGGAAAAAGGAAAAACCAGCATTTTTGAGCTCAACAAAGAACTGTCTTCTAATGACGAGTTCTTCAGGTTACTTGGTGATATTGATGTTATCATGTAGTTTTAGCAGTATGTATGGTAATGGATGTTATAACTCTATCATAAGCTTTGGTGACTCACTTGCCGACACTGGTAACTTAAAACAACTTGCTAAATTTAGTAATCGAGTTATTTCGTTTGTTTTGCCGCCATATGGTGAATCCCTTCCTGATCAGTCCCCTGGCCGCTGCTCCAATGGACGCCTTATTATCGATTTCCTAGGTAACTTATCTGATCTGTTTGTGTTACTGGGTGTAATGCCACTTGCTAAGTTTGTCCCATAAGATCATTACTTTGTATTATGTACATTTGATCCTAGTAACTTTTAGAATCTTATGTTTTGATCTAGACATTGCGCAACTTTAGGAAAATAATATTCTTTTGTAAAAGACTTAAGGTCTTGTCTTGGTTTATGTAGCTGAGAGCCTAGGATTGCCATTGGTACCACCATATGTACATGTGCACCAAAAAGAGACTGACAATGCTGTGGTATTCAGACAAGGAGTAAATTATGCGGTGGCAGGTGCAACAGCATTGAATTCACAAATTCTTGAAGCAAGAGGGATTGTGAATCCTATGACAAATGCTTCTTTAGATGTTCAGTTGGAATGGTTTAAACGCTCATTGCCTTCTATTTGTGGCAACGCTTCAGGTTAGCAAGTGTGTTTATTTACCTCTACAAGTATACCGTTGCAACTATATGGGTATGTGTTACTTACTATCGGGATTATGAGGATCTAAAAAGTTTAAGGATTTCGGTTATACATGTCTTTCTAGTATTTTGTTGTTGACAAATTGACCATATATGGGAGGTGAAAAACTAGGTCTTAACTTGGAAAATTACAAATAAAAATCTGTGATGCAAACAGTTTTTATCGAGTTCTTAAAAACATTGACTAGAAATATTGTGTGCAGATTGTAGGAACTTCATTGGACATTCTTTGATCCTAATGGGAGAGATTGGAGGAAACGATTTTAATTTTCCAGTGTTAGAAGGAAAACCAATCGATGAGTTCAAATCATTAGTTCCTCTTGTTATTGATACCATCGTCTCAGCTATCAATGTAAGAAGCGACTCAGATCATACACAATAGTACAATACATTTTAAAGAACATAGTGTGGACCATCACAGTATCACTACCAAAACTATAGCACACATACCCTTTAAAATAAAAGGCATCATCACAAAAAAAAAAAAATGTATTTTTTAGGAGAGTATAATATTACGTTATTTATAAGTGCAGGAGTTGATTGAGATGGGGGCTCAGACACTAGTTGTGCCAGGAAACTTTCCAGTTGGATGCTTATCGACATACTTGACAGTGTATGATTCTGAGGTTGAAGAGTATGATCCCACAACTGGTTGCCTTATTCGGTTAAATGAGTTTGCTGAATATCAAAATGAACTCCTGCAAACAAAACTAAATCAGGTTAGAGAGTTCCATCCTGATGTCAACGTCATCTACGCTGACTACTACAATGCTGCCATGAAAATCTACCAATCGCCTGATAAATTTGGTACGTAACATGTTAATAGGTTTTAATATGAATTATTATGACCAACGAAGTTCTGTCAACTATAAAGGGTCTTCATTATAGTAAGCAATCTTGACTCATATACCTATAAATTGATCGACGGGTTAAATGGTTCTTGCTAGAAGACCGAACTGAATAGGGAACGGGTCAAATGGGTCGAAACAGTCATTACAAAAAAATGTATTTAAATGGTATAAAAACCTTCTAAATTGGTTTATCATGGTTGCCAGATAAATATCATAATAATGTAGGTTTAGTTCATATTTTGATCATCAAAAGTTATGGATTATTCGAATGATAGGTAAAGGAAAAGTTGCTTAAAGGTCGCTCTAACCTGACATGTTTTCACCTGCAATAAGAAGTTACTGTTTTACCCATATTCATATATGTAGTTTCATGCGTACATAATCCATTCATGAACGTGTTGTGTTGGAATTTACATTTTGCAGGATTCACAAACGGGGCACTAAGGGCGTGTTGTGGAGGTGGAGGGCCATATAATTACAACTTATTGGCGGAATGTGGGCTTGCATCAGCAACCGTGTGCGATCAACCAGATACATATGTTAGTTGGGATGGAGTTCACTTAACTGAAGCAGCTTACAGACTGATTTTCAAGAATTTATTTCATGGGCCATATACTACGCCCCAGTTTACTTCACTGTGTCCTTCGTCGACATTACAATTAGGAGCTGGTTTATCAAGTTCTATTTAAGCAAATGAAAGCTAGGCTAAATATATCGAGCTATCAGAGCTAGAGGTAAAAGAGTAATTTACATATATGATAGAGACGTGGGATGATTGGGATCAATGCATGACAATTGTTGTAAACTTATATCTTTAATGGATTCAGGATAAACATTTGTTATACTACGTATGTGGGTTTAGAGTAAAATGAAATGATAGAATCAATAATGAGTTACTGTACCTGTGAACATGACAATTGGGATCTTACTCATAAATCCTTGCGTTTATTGTGCTTGTTTATTGTTGTTGATTCTTCGAGTACATGTGGCAAAACAGGTAGCTCCAAATACATTACAAGATTACACATTATTATCACTGGACCCTTAGAATATTCTTACAAGATCTCGTCAAACTCAAAAGAATTGTTTTTGGTTCTTCGTTTCCTCACGATAAAGTATTCATTCTAACTATAATTCGTAGAAGCATTCTTTTATGGAGAAGGTTGAGATTATCTCTAAGTGACTCGATGTTAAACTACAAACTGATTAACACACAAACGAGCGAGAACAGCTCACTAGTTCTAATCACAAAAGAACAGCTTGTGGATTCAACAACCAAAGAGCAACTTTCTCATTCACTCGAATGTTTCCGTTGCTCTCATTCACTCGAATGTTTCCAACAAACCTGCAAATATAAACACAAAATGGACCAACTAGCAGTCAATATCCTTTAACTTTCCAGGTCAAGGATATTATATTTCATCTTTCATGTGTAATTAAGATGTCTATGGTTTCGAATAAAAATGAAATAAAGAGACTTTTGACTTATAAGGTCAAAGATAGGGTAAAAGCAATAAAATAGCTACGTATTTTCAAAAATGTACCGACTTGAAACACTTACTTTTTTATTAACAAATACACCCACGTACTTTCAAATTTTATTCCGACCTGAAACACATTTTATTCGGTTAGTCATCATGTGGCAACGTTAGTTTATTTAGTCAATGAACGTTTGCAAAGTTAGTCCTTTATACTGACGGCCGTTTTTAATTAACTAAAAATTTGGTTTTCTTACATTTTTCATATGTTTTTATCCGTTTTTATACGTATTCGTCCGTTTTTATATGTTTTCGTCCGTTTTTATACGTTTTCATCCGTTTTTATACGTTTTCACCCGTTTTCATATGTCTTCGCCCGTTTTCATACGTTTTTGTCCGTTTTATACGTTTTCGTCCGTTTTTATACGTTTTCATCTATTTTTATACGTTTTCGCCTGTTTTCATACGTTTTTGTCCGTTTTTATATGTTTTCATACGTTNGTTTTTAATTAACTAAAAATTTGGTTTTCTTACATTTTTCATATGTTTTTATCCGTTTTTATACGTATTCGTCCGTTTTTATATGTTTTCGTCCGTTTTTATACGTTTTCATCCGTTTTTATACGTTTTCACCCGTTTTCATATGTCTTCGCCCGTTTTCATACGTTTTTGTCCGTTTTATACGTTTTCGTCCGTTTTTATACGTTTTCATCTATTTTTATACGTTTTCGTCTGTTTTCATACGTTTTTGTCCGTTTTTATATGTTTTCATACGTTTTCGTCCATTTTTATACGTATTTGTCCGTTTTATACGTTTTCACCCGTTTTCATACGTTTTTGTCCGTTTTTATATGCTTTCATATGCTTTCGTCTATTTTTATACATTTTTCTTACGTTGTAATCTGTTTTAATACGTTTGATTATGTTTTCTTACGTTTCATACGTTTTATCTGGTTTTATTACATTTTCGTCCATTTTATAATGTTTTCATAAGTTTTGTCCATTTTTATACGGACAAAAACATATGAAAACGTAATAAAACGTATAAAAACGGACGAAAACGTATAAAAACTTATGAAAACGTTATAAAACGGATGAAAACGTATTAAAACGTAATGAAAAGGGCAACACGTATAAAAAAAGGACGAAATTGTATGAAAACGTAATAAAACCTATAAAAACAGATAAAACGTAAGAAAAATGTATAAAACAGACGAAAATCTATAAAAACGTATGAAAATGGATGAAAACATATAAAACGAGCGAAAATGTATAAAATTGAACAAAACCGTATGAAAACGGGCGAAAACGTATCAAAACGTATAAAAAAGGACAAAAATGTATGAAAACGGGCGAAAATGTATAAAAACGGATGAAATCATATAAAAACGGACGAATACGTATAAAAACGGATAAAAACGTATGGAAAATGTTAGAAAACCAAATTTTTAGTTAATTAAAAACAGCTGTTAGTATAAAGGACTAACTTTGCAAACGTTCATTGACTAAATGGACTAACGTTGCTACATGATGACTAACCGAATATAATGTGTTTCGAGTCGGAATAAAATTTAAAAGTACGTGGGTGTATTTGTTAATAAAAAAGTAAGTGTTTCAAGTCAGTACATTTTTAAAAGTACTTAGCTATTTTATGGCTTTTACCCATCAAGTGATACTACTACTATTAGAGTCTCAACTTTTCAAGTTCAAGATGGATATGGGTTCTAATAAATAAACTGAGAAAAATCAGTTGACTTTCTGGGTCAAAAGTTCCCTGTAATAAAAAAAATTCAAATGCCAACACGACTGCACGTAGCAAGATGCCATTTATGAGTTTTAAGGTACCTGCCAGAATTTGGATAAGTACAAAATTTAAGATAAAACCTTCTAACTCAGTACACATTTTGAAGTGTAGAACAGACAAATTAAACCACCATTTTTAAGCTCAACAACAACTGTTTTCCAATGAAGTGTTCTTCAAATTACTTGGTGATATTGATGTTGTTATGTTGTGTTAGCAGCTTGTATGCTAATGGATGTTATACATCCATCATAAGCTTTGGTGACTCACTTGCTGATACTGGTAACTTAAAACAACTTGCTAAATTTAGTAATCAAGTTATTTCGTTTCTTATGCCACCCTATGGTGAATCCTTGCCTGATAAGTCCACTGGCCGGTGCTCTAATGGTCGCCTTGTTATCGATTTCTTAGGTGACTTAATTTACTATTTAGATATAACATGTTCTTGTATTTGATCCTGTTACTAGGTGTTAGTTTAGACATGGACCATGGTATTCCTATATAGTAAACGATTTCTATATTTATTTTACGATATGCAGCTGAGAGTCTAGGATTGCCATTGATACCACCGTATGTGAATGATAAGGGGAGTAAGAATGCTGTGGCATACAAACAAGGAGTAAATTATGCAGTGGCGGGTGCNAAATTTAAGATAAAACCTTCTAACTCAGTACACATTTTGAAGTGTAGAACAGACAAATTAAACCACCATTTTTAAGCTCAACAACAACTGTTTTCCAATGAAGTGTTCTTCAAATTACTTGGTGATATTGATGTTGTTATGTTGTGTTAGCAGCTTGTATGCTAATGGATGTTATACATCCATCATAAGCTTTGGTGACTCACTTGCTGATACTGGTAACTTAAAACAACTTGCTAAATTTAGTAATCAAGTTATTTCGTTCCTTATGCCACCCTATGGTGAATCCTTGCCTGATAAGTCCACTGGCCGGTGCTCTAATGGTCGCCTTGTTATCGATTTCTTAGGTGACTTATTTACTATTTATATATAGTATATTCTTGTATTTGATCCTGTTACTATGTGTTAGTTTAGACATGGTATTCCTATATAGTAAACGATTACTATATTTATTTTACGATATGTAGCTGAGAGTCTAGGATTGCCATTGATACCACCGTATGTGAATGATAAGGGGAGTAAGAATGCTGTGGCATACAAACAAGGAGTAAATTATGCAGTGGCGGGTGCAACAGCATTGAATTCGTCAGTTCTTGAAGCAAGAGGGATCGTAAATCCTCTGACAAACGCATCGTTAGGAGTTCAATTGGAATGGTTCAAGCAGTCATTGCCTTCTATTTGTGGCAACATTGCAGGTAACTAAGTGTGTGTATTTGCTACTACATGTGTACTGTTAATGCAACTTTGTGATTCGAATAGTACTTGGTAAATTTTTAAAATTTATTGCTTGGTTATATTGTGGGCAGATTGTAGAAACTTAATTGGAGGGTCTCTGATCCTATTGGGAGAGATTGGAGGAAACGATTACAACTTTCCAATATTAGCAGGAAAACCAATCGATGAGTTCAAATCATTAGTCCCTCTTGTTGTTGATAGCATCATCTCAGCAGTTAATGTAAGAAGCTACTCAAATCGTATCATATCTGCTCTAAACAATCTGATTTAAATTATTACTTTCAAAATCTAAATCACACATGCCCTTTAGAATTGCATTAACTCTTGCAAAAAAGATGTTTTAGCTAGCATATGATATTCATAGTCTTAAGTACAGGGGTTGGTTGAGATGGGTGCTCGGACATTAGTTGTTCCAGGAAACTTACCAATTGGATGCTCAGCGGCATATTTGACAGTATGTGGTTCTGAAACTGAAGAGTATGATCCAAGGACTGGTTGCCTAGTTCGCTTAAACAGGTTTGCTGAATACCACAATGAACTCTTGCAAACGAAACTGAATCGGGTCCGAGAGCTTCATGCTAATGTCAATATCATCTATGCCGACTACTACAATGCTGCCATGCAAATCTACCGTGCACCAGTTAAATTTGGTACATAATACGTTTACATATGTTATAAATAGTAATATGAATCTACTCCTGGTAAACATATAAATTGATTAAAATGGGTCATGTTTTATCTCTAACGGGTTTAATGAGTTAAGCTATAGGATATAACTAGATAGGAAGCATGTCAAATGCGTTAACAATCTTCTGAAGTGTATTCGTATGTATAATATCTCCTAATCCACTATGTGCATATTAGTAAACTTGAAAGGTATGATTGAAAAGGTTGTAGTTATCCAATCTTCTTTATCTGAAAATACCGTTTCATGCTTACATTATCAATTCAGGTTCCTGTTGGGTTGAAATCCACATTTTGCAGGATTTACAAACGGGGCTCTGAAGGCATGTTGTGGAGGTCATAGGTCATTTAACTTTGACTCATCAGAAGCTTGTGGATCTGCATCTGCACCCGTGTGTGATCAACCAGATACATATGTTAGCTGGGATGGAATACACTTAACTGAAGCAGCTTACAGATTAATTTTTAAGTATATATTTCAAGGGCCCTATACCACACCCCAGTTTAATTCATTTTGTCCTACATCAACATTACAACTGGGAGGCAGTTTATCAAGCTCTAAATAAGCAAACACAAGCTTCGATGTATACATTGAGCTATCAGAACCTGCATATAACACAACTGTTGTAAAGTAAAAACATCAACGTCGTTGTATATGTATGCATGTATTCTATTTTATAGAATAAAAAGCCGCCTACTTCTCACTTACATTCTAGCGCACATAATTTACAACATAACATTATTCCTTATCTGTAGATACAGTCTATTGNCATCAAACACGCGTCTAACATCAAGTTAAATGTATGTATATCAGGTAACACCGCTTGCCTATAGTCAACAGTACTGGTAATATGTTTCCCGTTCTCCAATAACTTATAAAACAGCTGTCTTGCTTCATCAAACTTATGGTGATCGAAGTACCCTTTGAGCATAATATTATATGTAACTAAATTCGGGGAGCAGAACTTGCGCATATGGTCAAATATGTAGGTCCCACTATCTATTTTCCCCGAGTCTAAGCTAGCTTGAATTAAGCCGGTATAGGTCACCACCAGTGGTTTATTTGCCACCTTACACACCTTCTTGACCTGCACAAGAAAATAAAGATCACTGTCTAACCCATGTAACAGTTTAACTATTAGTCCAATTACTCTGATTCTATTTTAACTCCCAAATCAACTTTTATCGACAGACAAATTTTACTAGCCCATAACCTATTATAGGGTGTTTTGCATTGTGTTTTGAAGGTGATTATCTGATTATTGCGTTTCAAGTCACACAATTAGTTTTTAGTGTTTTGATATGGCAAAACTGATGCCACTTATCTTATTATTTAAAGGTAGCTGTATCTAATTTTCACACATTCAATCAGCAAGAGCACATCCAAACACTATCTCACACCTTCCATGTTGCTATCTGCTTATAACCTTATCATATAAGGAGCTCATGAAGGGTGTCTGAGACCCGTGTCTTATAAAGTGCTTATTTCTTATTGCCTTTTTCGAACACAAGACACACTTTTGAGTGTTTCTGTGTTTGGATGGAGAAACAGTTTGCGCTTATTCACTTATTCTATGGTGGAATAAACATTTTATGATAGACATCACTGGATGTATTATTTGTGCTGTTGTGCACATAAGCTGTAAAAATATGCAATCTCAAATACACCAATAATTCAAATAAATAGAAAATTAAAAAGGCCACAGTGCCGTATTTGATGATCAAAGCGTAAACAGTACTTACTTGCACAAGAGCCTCCTTGCATCTTCCTGCACTGCATAAGCATCTAGCAAGGTCATAATAAACAGCTGCAGAACCAACTATTCCTCGTTTTTCCATATATTGAACGGTCTGTATTGCCTCATCAACTTTTCCTTCCTTCCATAGTGTATTCACAAGAACTACAAAAGGGAATTGTAGAAAATGTCATATAGATAATTAAAAGACCATGCAACATGAAAGATGCAAGTGTAAATAACGCATATTAACATACCTTTATATGTTAAAGAATTTGGAATAAACGATTTACGCATCTTTTGGAAAAACTCATGTACCAAATCATACTTTTCGCACGCAAGCATTACCTGCAGAAACATATAACATAAAGTAAACTGTAAAATTATCTGATAAACTAGAAAAAAGTATGAAAGATCAGAATGACTATAAATATCATTATATAACACAATACCTCCATTACAAGTCCGTATGTTATGCTGTTAGGTTGTTTGCCCTGTTCCTTTAGCTGCTGCAATACCCAAAACGCCCCTTCTAGATTTTTTTGGCGCACACAGGCATTTAGCACCTACAAATAATATCAAATAATCCATTCAAATTTGTTGGGAGTGGAAACTGGAATCCAATGGAGCATTTGGGAAGTGGAAACACTGACAGAATTATAGACTATTATATCTGGTTCAAGACGTGGGTCCCATTTTGTGTAAACACCAGTAGATAGCTTCTTTTTGGGAGGAGATCTCATGGTATCAATCACATGAAAAAGTTCCCTCATATGACCTGCTTGTCCAAGGGTGACTGCAATGCAATGATATGCAATCCGGTCCGGATACGAGGCCATTTGTTGCTGCAACAGGGTAAACATAAAAGTTTAGCATATTCGTAGGCAAGGTCTTTGTGGACCATTTATCTTCAAACGTAGAGGTAGCACAACGGACGGGCCATGCGGGTAGGTCAAAGGGTAAAAACAGGTCGGTTCAGGGTGGGTCAACCAATCAGCCAGCCAACGCCTTTTGTTCATTTTCGCAAATTTTGTAAGTAGCTAATGAAAGACATCTGATTAAAACCTACTTTGTTAAAAACTATTAATATAGCTTTTGCAAGTAAAATGGTTTAAAACGTTGTGACTAGAACCCGAATTGACTTGTTTTCATATTATTAGGGTTAAAATTGCCACCTCTATTTAAGAATTAAAATCCTCTCAGAAGCAAAGTTTTACCAGCATTGTGTTAAAGACATTCAACGATTCAACTGGTCTCTTTGCCTTCCCAAGTGCATCAAGTGCGGCAGTGTAAATGTTTCTGAATCAAAATGATAAGGACATATATTGATTAGAAAGATTCTAAGACAGAAGGGAATTAAGTAAAGACAAAACATTTCAGATGCATAAACTAATCATCATGACGTTCAAGACCTAACGACAGGCC
Organism: Artemisia annua; assembly: GCA_014162995.1. Classification (NCBI taxonomy): domain Eukaryota; kingdom Viridiplantae; phylum Streptophyta; class Magnoliopsida; order Asterales; family Asteraceae; genus Artemisia; species Artemisia annua. Next base: position 30,810 of record LBNU01033627.1, read on the forward strand.
ACTTGAAATGCGGGACTTGGTCAAATAGACAGATATTCACATACCGTTACAAATAAGTGATAAATCAAGAATCACGCATCATTAACATATGGTAAATACTTAAATTTAACAAGTTAAAGCACCAAAACTCAAACCTTATTCTGTTAGACTTAAAGCGTTCACGTGTTTGCATCCACTCAATGACCTGAAGCACCTGCCTCCAATTGCCATAATTTCCTAAGATCTGGATAAGCCTAATTATCGAAAAATCTGCAAATCTTATTTTTGCACTTCTCATCATCTTAGAGAAATTCCACTCAGGAGAGTCGATTGACGCACCATTCAAGCTGTCAAGTTAAAATATGTCATTCTTGGAATTCAGAGATACTATATTGCAATCCAATATTATTGCCATATTGCAAGCTCTATATACATTTAAAAGAGAGACTCCACTACCAAACAGTTTTCAACTTGGGTCCAATTATTACTAATGCGATTTTACAAACAGCCTTACAGAATGCATAAACGTAATATAAGTCTCTATGGGATAGCAAAAACTGACCAGATAAAGTCATAAAGGTGCATTTATAAAAAGGGGGTGTTTGGCATTACATTTTAAAAGCTAGTAAAACTCACCACTTTGCTAACTTCTGTATTCTCTCCTCCATTTCAGCCCGTGAAACCCTCGGCTGATCACAAACATCCGGATGCTCCTCAAGCGATTTAAAAGCATCTCTTTCCATCTCCACATTACCATAACCACCAAACTCCCTTCTCCCGCTCACCTTCTTCACATTCACAACCCGTTCTTTACCCATCACATAACTTACTTCCGAACCCTTAATTCTCTCTCCTTGATACTTATCATACTTTTCTTCCACTTTCCGAAAAACATTAGCATCTTTCTCTTTATCCATAACATAACTCATTTCATACTTTTCGTCATTTCGCCGAAAAACATTAGTATCTTTTTCGCTTTCTTTATAACCCGAATCCGATTTCTTTCGAACCCATTTCTTCACAACCTCATTTTCATCAGTTTTTACCACACCATTTTCCACTTTTTTCCTAACCCACACTTTTTTAACACCTAACTCCAAATGGGTATCTCCCAATTCACCACCTTTTTCACTTTCCGGCACCTGAACCACCTCCGGCGCCGGAGACTCGCCGGAATTCTGCCGTTTTTCCCGCCGGATTTTGACAGTTTCCAGGGCTTTTAAGTAATCATCAAATGAAGGCTTAAAGTCTTGTTCTTTATCAATAACCATGCTTGAACTTGCTTTAATAAAGGTGGGTTTTTTGGGTTTTTTTGGGACATCAAGAAAATGAGGTGCTGGAAATTTGGGTTTTTTGGTGAAGGGGATGAAACCCAGTTGAGGATATGGGTTTTGAAGTGTTGTGAGTGTCATTGTGAATAGGTTGCAGGAGTTTAGATATCGTTTAATGGGTGTTTGGATATCGAGTTATTACAATTGAAAGAAGACTTAGTTACATATTTAGTCCTTGTAGTTTACAAACAATTTCACCTAAATTCCTAAAACTTCAATAACTATACTTAATGTCCCCTATATTTGTCGATTTGTAATAGACTGGTCATTTGACCAAACGTTCGTTAGTGATGTTACGTTAAGTTATTCTTTTTTCATTTTACGCTAATTCATCGTCGACCTTCAACTTTTTTTTTTCTTTAAAAAAAAATCATAACAAGAGAAACTAACTTCAACCCAAGAGAGATTCTCAAAATAAATCAAACAATTTATCTATAACATATATGCTCCTAAACTAGTTAAATACTTGATTCAATCTTATTTTATTGCTGGAATGATACTAAAATACAAGTGACAGATCTTTCTTTTTAAAATAGAACAATAACATATACAAAAAACAAAAATAAAATAAAATAAAAATAAATAAATAAATAAATAAATAAATAAATAAATAAATAAATAAATAAATAAAAATAAAAAAATCAAATTTGCAACGTCTCTTCTTTCTTATATACATCCCACATTCCCACAGCTTTCTTCATCTTCATATCCACACTCTATTTTCTTTAAAGACTTGACAAATATACTACATTATATTATCTCATCAAGATCACAACATTATTCTCATCTCACCAAACTAAAACCCACGATGCAAACCTTAAATTCGTCACTTCCGAAAACCTTAAAGTCGTTGTCGCCCCTGAAAATTGCCTCCACCTGCAAAAACCCAAGCAAAACACAATTTGTTTTCAGATATGGGATCTTGAGATTTATTTTCATTTTTTAAATCAATATGTAACAAGCACATCTGGGGTATTGAAAGTTTTTTGTTTTTCTGAGCATTGCGGTGGCGTAGCCGCATTTGTGAGTTTCTGGTTGTACCATGGTGTTGGTATCCTCTCTGGTTTCCATTGTTATCTTTTTATTTGTTTCAAATTTCTCAAAGTGAATAAGTAGTGACATGAGTTTATTTGTTTGTGGGTATCTAAGGAAAGTCCCCGTATGTATTTATGTGATTGTATGTGATGGGAGCAAATTGGTAACGATTTTAAGGGTCATTTAACTCATTATTTCGTGCATTTTATGTCATTTTATCTCTATTATTGCTTAAAATCCTCAATATTTGGTTTTTAGGTCTTGGATTATGCATTTAACTCATTATTTCGTGCATTACATGTTTTGGGAAGTTTAGAAGAAAGAGACAAAAGTTTCAAGTCGTGACCGTCATCCTAACGTCGTCTTTAGAAATGCCCAGAAAATGATTTTTTTAAATCTATCGTAACCGACCAGTGTCTGGAGACGGGGATTGTGGCACCATCACAACCCCAAGGTGACGCCGTCATGAGTTAAAGAGTGATGGCGTCAAAGTCAGCCGGTGTATTAAAAACCCTAAATCGATGAGAGCGGGGTACTGGCATCACAACCAAAGGGGCTGACGTCGTCACGCCCAGTTTTCTATATATAA
>LBNU01033628.1:0-12525 GCA_014162995.1 Artemisia annua
CAACAAATCAAACCCCTCTTCCACAAAACTTTCCCCGCCATGGTTGCAGACATTGTGAAAGAACCGCTCACATTAGTGAGGGATCTCGAAACGACATTCGTGAGCTAACCAATGAAATGCGGTTTATCCTAAACCACATCTTGGAACATCTAGAGTCCTTGTCCCATCAACCTCAAGCCTAGAGTCTCCACCAAAAGCTCAAACCAACAAACCAAATGCATTTCACTTTCACCACAATCAAAATGAGACCCGCCATATCCTACACCACCCATTTTCATCTTCAAACAACCTTACCCTTATTTTAGGAAAATGTTTCTCATTAAGGAAAGTGATGGTTTCCTTTTTAAAGATGTAGGATTTTATCCTTTCTTTTGTTTCTTTTTCTTGTGTCTTCCACTTTTAGAAATAGGATAATTAATTACATCATTTCTTGTCTTTGACTTTTTAATGTCAAATTTTACGTGAAATGAATTTTATTCTACTATGAGATATGCTTTGTTTGTTGACCATGGAAGTATTGTGAGTGCACTATACCTTGTTATGGTAACATGTATATCTTGTGTTTTCGACACTAACTTTCTTTTGTAGGATAATAACTCATGTTTCCCTTCCTTGATACTCCGATTTAGGGGAGTAATATTCAAGGGGAAGTATGAGTGTTGCATCATTACGCTTCACAACATGTTCTATACTTGTCTTGTGCGGCAACTAACCTTTCTTTGTAGGTTCAAAATCCATGACTTCTTCCTTGATACTCCGAGTTAGGGGAGCAATATTCAAGGGGGAGCATGAGAATTGCAACTAATTCTTTCTTTGTAGGTTCAAAATCCATGACTCCTAACTTGGCACTCCATTTAGGGGGAGTATTGTCAAAGGGGGAGCACGTGCATAAGTTCCGCTACGCTACTCTTCTTTTTGTTTCGACAAAAAGGGGGAGAAGTTTAACTTGTTTTCATCTCTAACTTTTTCACTTCTTTCTATTATTTTCGTAAAACAAACTTTATAAGACTCAACACTAAAACTAGTGGCTTACTTATAAATGAAGTTTATGTTTTGTCATCAACAAAAAGGGGGAGATTGTTAATACAAATATCGCCTAAAAACGTTATTTATATTTTACGATCTTTGCTAAGTTTTGTTAATGACAAAGTACAAACTTTAGCTTATAAGTAATTCATCACTTTAGTTTTAAGTCTTGTATAAACTAGACTTAACATTTCTTTTTAAACATAAACATAGTTTTTATTTCTTTAAAAAGAAAGTGTCACATCACATTAATAGAAAGTTTATGTGTTTGACCATCTTTGGTTCTTACACACTTTTGGAAGTATTCCACATTGAGTCAATGCATAAGTTGATGTGACCTTGTGTGTCATAACATAGTCTTTACTTCCATAAAAAGAAAGTGTCACATCTCATCAATGTGCACTTATAGTAAGTTTGTGTGTTTGACCATCTTTGGTTCTTACACAACTTTGGAAGTACTCCTCATTGAGTCAATGCATGATATAGATTGATGTGACCTTGTTTGTCTTGGAGGGATTTACTTTGTGTGCAAGTTTGGACATGTCAGTTCTGGCGGAACCCTGGGGGTACACGGGCGGAACCCTTCTGAGGGTGCCGCCGTTTCCGCCAGAGCTGACACTTGGTTGTCTATAAATACCAAACAACTTGCAAGAAATCCCTCATCACTTTAGGCTATATTATTCACATATCCTCTCATCTAACTCAGTAACATTTGACTTGTGTGATTCTCTAATGTAGCAAAGGAGTTCACAAGTTCATCCAAGAAGTTACAAGTTTCAACTCATAAGTTGCAAGACTTGTTATCTTTGTTGTGTATAGACTTCGGTAGTTTATACGTTAGTTGTATCATGTGTAGAAGTGATCGGTTTGTATTTTAGGCCTCAAAATACATAGTGTGTAGGGAGTGGTTGTACCCGTGTAAAGAACTCGACATCTAGCTTAGTGTCGGTAAAATTGTGTAAGCGACGATGGGAGTGGTTGTACCCGTGTAAAGAACTCGACATCTAGCCTAGTGTCGGTAAAAGGAATTAGGCGACGATAGGTTGGTTCTACCTCGAACTAGAACTCGGTATCTAGCTTTGTACCGGAAAAAGTGTAAGCGACGATTGTAAAGGTTTCTCCACCGAGAAGGAGTTTGTTGACTAGTGAAAGAAACTCTCGAGTTGGATACTCGGGGCGTGGACGTAGGGCAAGGAAAATAGAGTTCCTTGTAGCCGAACCACGATAAATACTCGTGTCATGGTTTGATCGTTTCTTTCTTTATTCTTACTTGCTACTTATTATCTTTTAGATCATATCTTTGATAGTATCCATGCTTACATCTTTGATTGTTTGAAAAGTATATCTTAGATTATATATTTGATTATACGAAAGTTTTTAAAAGATAATTAACCTAAAAAGCGGTAAACTATTCAACCCCCCTTCTAGTTTTCCACAAAAACTTCAAAGCAAACGAATCTTTCATCTTCAAATTCAAATTTCCAAATTCCAAACAACTAGCCAAATTCAAATCAACGATCGATTCCCAAAAGCAATCCAAAAGAAATTCGATCCAAAACAAACCGAACAAATACAAACGCCGATAATCTTCAACACGAACAATCAAACGTTAACCGAAAAATTCAAATTCGGTCAACCAAACAAACAAATCGGCTCAAACGATCTTCAACAAAGACAATCAAACTCGGGCAACCAACTTCAAAAGCCCGACAAACGAAGATCCATAATTTTCAAACTAACAAATTCCCAACGATCGAACAATTTTCAAACTACTTGAACCAAGTCTTCAAACACCAAATCGATCTTCAAATTTCAAATACCAAATTCAAATTCTAATGACCCACTTATGTAATAAGAATTACGGTCCAAATTCAAACTTATTATTCAAGTATCAACCAATACAAGTTAATTAAATAACTTAGACCAACGGGCTCTAATAATTTAAACGCCCCAAATATGATACAGATAATAATTCTAAACCCACGCATATAATGCGAATTATGGTTCCAATTCAAAGTAAATAAAATTCAAAACAAATACTAATACCCCAACTTGTTATACGAACCAAAAAATACGATTAACTTGAGATGCAACTACCAACTAAATCAAACCATATGAATCCCAAATACATGAAAGCAAATTATTCAAACTTCAATCACAAAGATCGATGATGGCCTCCAACATTCTTCAAAAACAAAATCAAAACCCGTACTCCGAAAATCAGTAGGCCCAAAAGACATCCAAATTGCCAAATACTAAATCAATATCAATCCTAAATTAACAAATCAAAATCACAAAGACGAATTCATCAAACCCAAAAATCAAACTAACTTTTTTTTTCTTCTTCTTCTTCATGGCTAATCAAACCTAGCTCTTGATACCACTTGTTGGTAATTCAAACGAACGAAACAAACAAACAAAATTGACAAACGAAGCGAAAGCTTTATTCAAAATAACCAAACCAAATACAAACCAAATTGAAAGGTACCAACACCAAAAACTAATTCAAAAGTTACAAACAAAACTAATGCCAATAATCCCTATTTATAGGCAAAACTAACCGTCATAAGAAGTTTCCAAATTCGAATCAAACTTGTAGAACAAGTCACAAACCAAATTTACCAAAAGCCCCTTAGAGTTTAAGTCATATTATAACATAATCACTAAGGAAGTAGCACCCAAAACACAACTTGGAACAGGCTGCCATGCTGGACAGCAGCCTATACATATCGTAGTTGTGTCATTTTGGTACTCTAAACTTTCTCAACTAATGCAAGACCAATGCAACCTATACATATCGTAGTTGTGGCATTTTGTGTTTGCATTTATTTATAGGGGTGTATTAAAGGGGGGTGGTGAGAGCCAATGGGAGTGAAGTGTGCGGATCCGGTAGGAAGACCGTTGGATTGAAATAGATTTTTTGGCTGATGATGAGATTTGTGTTTGTTATTGTGTGTACATTGGTGAAGGTGAAGAGGGAGGAAAAAGAGTAGTTGAGTGGTTTTATTTCTTGCAGGCTTAGTGGTTGACCAACATAAATAGCATAGTACTCCGTATTAAACACAAGTAAATGTTTGCGTATGAATCAACTTGCATTTTGAAATATGGTAAATCATTTAGGAAGACCTCCATGATTCATAACAAAATGTGTTAATAGGCCAAACTGCTAACGTATAAATACTCAATTTTTAATAAAGAAACAAATAGCCATACGAACTAACATTGCAATTTAAGATTGCCAAACGGTTATTAAATTTGAATGTATTTTTTCTTGTTTAGAACAAATGAATTTGGTTTATCAGTCACGTATTATCATACATTGTGGGTTAACAAGTATAATCGGGCCTCACGTTGTTGGCGGTTCAAAATCTTCATTCACCTAGTTGAAAACCTACTCTGGTACACAAAGAATGCCACCAAAAAGCATAATTACTGGAGTTCCTTAATATCGGGTTCACAACGTGTGGCCTAGTTTACGAAGTGCTCGAATTGCTGGAATAAAATCACCATCTCCCGAAATGATCATCATATAGGACGGCGATTGGCAATCGCGCACATAGCTAATGATGTCGAGCATTATGGCCCTGTCGGCAGCATCTGAACCCCCCGGTGTGTGTTTGAGTTGAACTCCGGCGGTGGACAATATCGACCACGCATGTTTCTGTGGGTCGAACATTCGGTAAGATGTGTTGCACAACATGTTGTATGTTGAGTGCCGCTTGGTAGCAATCTGCAGCTCCACAACTGGAAGATAAGCATATGTTACAATATAAGACCAATTAAAATTCCAATCANTCGAGCATTATGGCCCTGTCGGCAGCATCTGAACCCCCCGGTGTGTGTTTGAGTTGAACTCCGGCGGTGGACAATATCGACCACGCATGTTTCTGTGGGTCGAACATTCGGTAAGATGTGTTGCACAACATGTTGTATGTTGAGTGCCGCTTGGTAGCAATCTGCAGCTCCACAACTGGAAGATAAGCATATGTTACAATATAAGACCAATTAAAATTCCAATCACCAAGGAAAACAAGTTTGTTCACTTGTTCATCACCCTTCCAATAACTTCATTCTGAGTTGTTAAGCAAAATAGCTCTCTCTCTCTCTCTCTCTCTCTCTCTCTCTCTCTCTCTCCTCCCAAAGTTGTGCAACATTTAGTTATAAGTTGGTACACCTCTTAAAAATGTGTAACAAGCGACAAGTTACAAGGGTTATCATCACAAGGATCGAATTCAACCATGACAAAATACATGTAATTAACATGAAAGGGAATGTAAATAAAGTGATAAATGTAACAAGAAATAAATTAAATCTACCTTAATGTTATATTTCCGAGACCACCTATTTCAACAATATAAGTCCAAAGAAGTCAATAGTTTTATTAAAAAGTTTTAACATAGTTCAATCCGAAAAGTTTTATTTTTATTTATTTATTTATTTATTGTAAATGTAAATAAGTAAATTTAAACTCTTAACATACCATCATAGTCCAACCTCGAATCATGCAAGCATACTTTCATACTCGTGGTCACGGTCACAATATTAGGATTGATTGGGAAAGTTTTGAGATCAAAAATAAAGAAATCATCTTCAGTGATCGCCTCACACGTCAACTGGAAAATAACCATATTTACAATATAAGACCAATCAAAATTCCAATCACCAAGGAAACCAAGTTTGTTCACTTGTTCATCACCCTTTCAATAACTTCATTCTGAGTTGTTAAGCAAAATAGTGTCTTTTTCCCCAAAGTTGTGCAACATTTAGTTATAAGTTGGTACACCTCTTAAAAATGTGTAACAAGCGACAAGTTACAAGGGTTATTATCACAAGGAAAAATTCAACCATGACAAAATACATGTAATTAACATGAAAGGGAATGTAAATAAAGTGATAAATGTAACAAGAAATAAATTAGATCTACCTTAATGTTATATTTCCGAGACCACCTATTTCAACAATGATGATAAGATAATCGCCATACCACATACCACACACGTCTTACATGGCCAAAATCCATGGTTGGTCAAAATACGAGCTTGATGATTTATTAGTAGAACTCAAAGATTTATAAACAACTATAAATATACTTCTTGAGTTTGCCTCCTAATGTCTTCCTACCATTTCTTTGGATGAATTAAAGTGTTTGGGTTTGAGTAGCTAGAGAGATATGAAGTAAAAATGTGTTTGTGTTTGTATTTATTTATAGGGGTATACTAAAGGGGGTGGTGAGAGCCAATGGGAGTGAAGTGTGCGGGTCGGGTAAGAGGACCGTTGGATTGAAATAGATCTTTTGGCTGATGATGAGATTTGTGTTTGTTATTGTGTGTATATTGATGAAGGTGAAGAGAGAAGAAAAAGAGTAGTTGGGTGGCTTTATTTCTTGCAAGCTTGGTGGTTGACCAACATAAATAGCATAGTTCTCCGCATTAAACACAAGTAAATGTTTGCGTATGAATCAACTTGCCTTTTGAAATATGGTAAATCATTTAGGAAGACCTCCATGATTCATAACAAAATGTGTTAATAGGCCAAACCGCTAAACGTATATATATAATCAATTTTTAATAAAGAAACAAATAGCCATACGAAAGAACATTGCAATTTAAGATTGCCATATGGTTATTAAATTTGATTGTATTTTTTCTTGTTTAGAACAAATGAATAGTTTATCAGTCACGTATTATCATACAATGTGGGTTAACAAGTATAATCGGGCCTCACATTGTTGGGTTTCAAAATCTTCATTCACCCCAAAGAATGCTCAAATTGCTGGAATAAAATCACCATCTCCCGAAATGATCATCATATAGGACGGCGATCGGCAATCGCACGCATAGTTAAAGATGTCGAGCATTATGGCCCTGTCGGCAGCATCTGAACCCCCCGGTGTGTTTGAGCTAACTCCGGCGGTGGTCAATCTCGACCAGGCATGTTTCTGTGGGTCGAACATTTGTTAAGATGTGTTGCACAACATGTTGTATGTTGAGTGTCGCTTGGTAGCAATCTGTAGCTCTCCCAACAAATGGCGGCTTCTGGAATTTGTTCTATCTGCAAAAACAATGCTGAATACTTTCAGATTCATACGCAAAGAATCATTCTCTGCTAAAAACAATGCAAAATATTATTCAAATTCATACGCAAGAATCATTCACGAGCAAGAACAATGAGTTTAACTTTAGCTTCAATCTTAGCAGTAGGGTGAGCAACGGGTCAAACCCGACCTGATCCGACCCGAACCGAAAACCAATTTTGAAGAAAATGTAAACAACTACTAAATGCATACCCTCCAAGCAATATTGCTTAAACAAACAGAATCAAACATGTATGAATTCATATTCAATGAACCAGTTATTTGCTTTTTCAATTTCATAAACTAACTATTTATCATAGTATAAACATCAACTTCTTTGAACAAAAAGAATAAAAATCAGTTGGCAAGCATGTATACTAACAATTTCAACATCTCACGGACGCGGAACCATTTGAAGGCACATGATGTTAGTTCTAAGAACCTTATTATCTCGCTAAACAAGAGACCTACCAATATACTTAAAATACATTCATCTAACAGCTTGTTCCCAAATCCCAACTATTTCGCTTATATATTTGGCACCATCAAACTATAATAAAATTCACAAAATGAGATCAAATTGTAATCTACAAGAACTTTTAAAAAATAGTTTTTACTAATTATGGTTCTATTTGGCGACAAGCTTTTGGTAGCGTCTGAATATAGTGTTTGCGTTTAACTTTTTGTAGCGACAAGCTTTTTTTACCAAATATCTGCCATGTAATAAATACTTAAACTGTGAGTGTATTCAACATAAAAATTAACAGACAAGTAGGTGTTATCTTCATCTGTAAGAAAAACTTGATTTTTGTTATACTCCCTCCGTCCCTATAGGCTTAAAATATACTTGTTAGCATTTTGTCTAACATGTCTTGAATCTTTGATCCACATATTCACTTATTTTCATAACAGATTTTGATGTGAAATGTCTAAGCAGAGACAAATAACTAAATAAAGAAATAGTCTAAACAAGATCATAAATTCCAAGTACCCCAAACATATGTCGAAAGGCCACAGATGTAGGTTAGCTAGTTGTTAAATCTGGACTATATTTTCCTAAAAATATTACCAATGACTATCATATTTTTCCACCACAACAATAATCTTCTAACTCCCCGCCTCCCCCTAACTACATACAGTAATTATAGGTGTTTGTTTTGAACTGTGGGTTTCTAATCCCATTTAAAATCATGTCAAAATGTAAAAACTGATTAAAGCAAATGTATAATAACTACTCATTATGTAATCAAGGACTAACCATATTATGAAGGTGGTCTAGACCACATGTTGACATCCTTTCTTTCCGATCATTCATTTCTAACAAAGTCTTGGATTGAATCCATGAGACAAAAACCGAGAAAATGGAATTAATGAAGTAGTTCTGCAAAAATAAAACCCATAATTACCACATGAAGATGGTAAAACCGACAATAAATGAAGAAAAGAATGGTTTCACATCTCAAAAGTATTTAAAGCAAAACAAAATCAGTTTTGGTTATTTTTGGCTGGTCGATCAGTTTACAATCACTTGTTTGCTTGGTTATCAAACTTTAATGAAAAATTATCCAATAACAAAATACTTAAAGAAAAGCCGTTTACATGCTTTGGAGAACTCGTAAGCCGATAAACTTTAATGAAAAATTATCCAATAACAAATATGGTTTTGTCTTTTTGTACTCTTAAGGTACTTTGAATGTGTTTCACGACTTTATCACCATTTTCTCCATGGCATAATCGGGAATCAATCCATGAAGGGTTTAGGATCCCACACTTGTTGTTACCCTTAAAGCAATTTTGAACCAACTAATATATATGCCTAAAAATCAAGACAAATTATTATCTTAAATCATTAGCATTGAAAAATATAACGACTTTTGTTATCATAAGAGATAGTAAAATATATAAGGAACTTACATTCCTCACCGGTGTAAAATGGTACCATCAAGCCAATCATTTACATCGAGCCTAACACCGAGTTATAAAAAATACGATCGGCACACAACCCATCATACAACCCGTCAAGCGCCGGAGCTAAGATAAAATCACCGTGTTTAGGACAGTTTATGAATTTGTCAGCTATCTTTCTAATATTCATTGGCCTTTTTGCCAACATTTTCAAGAATTTGTCGATTGTGCTAGGTTCCTTTTGTGGCAAAACAGTGTGGTTTTTCTTTTGTTTTTGTTTTGGAGGAGTTTTTTGTTTTAGAGGAATGTTCTTTTGTTTTAGAGGAAGTTTTTTCGGGGGAATTTTATTTGGAGCACTTTGAGACATTATGGCTTCTGATGGCAATTGTTCTTCCACCTACATTCATGATTTGACCTTGATTATACTAATTTGTTATATTTATTCAATATTATATTAAAGGATAAGATGATTAGGAAACTACCTCTAGATCACAATTAGGCTCACTCATAGTCGGATAATACAATGGTGGGCTGCTTGATAGAGTCGGATGATACAATGGTGGGCTGCTTGATAGTGTCGGATGATACAATGGTGGACTGCTTGTCATAGTCGGATGATACAACTGTGGACTACTTGACGTATTCTGATGATACAAGTGTGGACTGCTTGACGGGAGACTCATGGAGTCGACTGATGATGACATTCTAGGAAGAACCTGCATATACAAGAGATAATTCAATATTAAGTTTGAGAAATTAATACTTAACACCTATTGTACAATTAGCCTGACTAGCCTAATTATAGGTATTTGTTTTGAATTGTGGGTTTCTAATCTAGCCTAATTATACGTATTTGTTTTGAATTGTGGGTTTCTAATCTCATTTAAAACCACGTCAAAATGTAAAAACTGATTAAAGCAAATGTGTAATAACTACTCATTATGTAATCAAGGACTAACCATATTATGAAGGTGGTCTAAACCACATGTTGACATCCTTTCTTTCTGATCATTCATTTGTAACAAAGTGGATTGAATCCATGAGACAAAAACCAAGAAAATGGAATTACTGAAGTAGTTCTGCAAAAATAAAACCCATAATTACCACATGAAGATGGTAAAACCGACAATAAATGAAGAAAAGAATGGTTTCAACTTTCACATCTCAAAAGTATCATTCAAAATTCCTTACGAAAACTGGTTTATGCAGCAAGAAATCAAAACTGTTTATTAACTATACAAATATACAACAAAACTGGAAATCTGGAATGCTAAGTCAAAGTTATATAACACAGTGAAAAAATTTGTCAAAATTATGTTAGCCCACTTTTTCAACCAACATTTGTAACCTAGCAAGAAACATTAAACCATGTTTATAAGTAACAAAGAGCATTAACTACATTTTCAACCAATAAATAAGTTGATATATTACTAGCTATGTCAACAAACAAATCTGCAACTTTTATGTAAAAACTCACAATATATTAATTACTTACAGTTTAGAACCAATGTCAACAATACACCAACTATAAAACTATAATAGCCAACACAAAATAATAAACTACTGTAGTAGTCTCAAGATCTACAAAAAAGTATGAAAAACAAAGCCTTTAACATGAACTGAACAAATGAAACTTTTTAAGAAAAAGAAAAACCTTTGGCTAGTGGTGGTTGCGAGTGAACCTGGTTAGTGAGAGATGTAACACAATCGGCAGAGTAGTTGCAGTTGCTGGTAACATGAAGAAGATAGAGACTCTTTGTGTGATTGTGTTGAGTGTATAGGAGATATAGAAACAATTGTGTGTGGGTAGTTGTATCTTGAGAGTGGCATACTAACATGTGAGTAAATAGTTGTTTCTCAAATTTTGATATTTACACTCAATAAAGTCCCCACGGGCTAAAATTAAAAAAAATTGCAGTGTTTCATTTTCAAAAGCATACAAATAACCAAACAAGCTTTCTTTTTATGAAGTTTCTTCTATAGATGAGCATAGTTGCTTCAGTTTAAAGCAAAACAAAATCAGTTTTGGTTATTTTTGGCTGGTCGATAAGTTTACAGTCACTTGTTTGCTTGGTTATCAAACTTTAATGAAAAATTATCCAATAACAAAATACTTAAAGAAAAGCCGTTTACATGCTATGGAGAACTCGTAAGCCGATAAACATAATACTAAATGAACTACCTAATCAGAATTGTTAATCGTTTTATGTGTTCTTACCTGAATTTGCTATCAATAACCGAGATACATACATACTCAGTTAACCAATAATAGTTTTCAGTTAAATAGAATTTTGTATCATTTTTCTCTCCTTCAACCCCAAGTTGTCAGTTTTTTTAGTTTCGAAATGTATAAACACACGTAGTTACCAAACGGTACATATGTAAACTATGTGTCTAAAGTAGAATGTCGGCTCCATTACTTAAGTTAACCACTTATGTTTTTCAGTCGGTTAAGTCATCCGATTTCGCTATCTCACTTTCTCACTTCACACTGAATTACATAACCACTAAATCACCAAACTAGCACAATTATCTACTAACGACACTTACACATTTCAATATCGCATATAAACACATAACTAAATAATGAAACAGTATGAATAAAAAAAAGCATAATCAACTTAATCAGGGTAATAAGCAGTTAAAGCAACAGAAGTTTCAGTTACCTTTCGTTCCGCTTAATCAATTTATAGTTACTGTAAACATATAATTAAATAATTAAAAGCAGCCTCTATAAACAAATAAACAAATAATCATATAGTGATTACAAACACACTTTACACATTACAATTACACAACCAAACAGTATATAAAAAGAGTTAATTATAAAAGTAGCCTGTATATAAATAAAATTAAAATAATGATTATATAAAAATCCTTACAAAGGCATAATCAGGATGAGTAGCAGCGGCTAATTCATCTAACTGACTAGTCGTTACGCCTTTATAAACAGCAGCACACACTTTTTGTGACACGACGAGTACCGGATCGATGCTTAATCCGTAACTCAATCGAGCCGTAATTTTGTCGAAATGAACCATCTCTTGACGACCGTCTCTCTTCACTACATACATAGTGATTTTGATAAAATGGTATTAGGGTTTCATTGACATTAAAAACGGATTCAATTTTGTTGGTTAACTGAAATGCACAGTAGTGGCGGATAAAGAGGGTTCGGGCCAAAGGATCCACTTCGTGACTTGCCTTCATTAAATTCGAGTTTGGTTGGTTCTTTTTAACCTTTTAATTGACCGTAATGTACGGGTCAAATGGCCCAACCCGTATTTGCTCAACGAGTTGCATTCGTTGGTTGGTTCGGTTTTTATACTCCGTATATATCTAGTAGAAGAAGATCAATGCATTAAACTATCAAACTGTACTTGAAGAGTGGAACTTGAATCTCCTCTCACAATATTACGACAAAAGAATAACAAAACTAAACTAGTAAATGAAAGCACCCGGTGTAGTGTTCGCCGAACCTCGCCGTTCCTACCTTTTTTTTTTTTTTTTTTTTTTTTTTT
>LBNU01033632.1:2446-16052 GCA_014162995.1 Artemisia annua
ACTCCTTATGGGCGCTGAAACATCTTCAGCAAAACTGGGGCCAGCACTTCGCCAACTTGGATACTTTTCGCAGTTGGGTGAAGTTGGCGCTGGACGAGAAGGAGGAGAAGCTCCGCAAGCTCAGTATTGAGTTTGATGAGGAGCTATACCCGCACCTAGTTCAGTCTGTTGCTGAGCGCAGGTAATTATTCCTTCCCTTATATTTGTCATAACTTGTATGTATATTTTGCCCTACTAACACTTGTGTTTTTCGTAGGTGGTTGATCAGCAATGGGCTGCGCCTTGCTACTATGGGTACGCTGGAGCATCCAGAGGTCACCGGGGCCTTTAGCAAGGTGGTGAACTGCGCGATTGCGCATGGCAAGACCTTGGCTATAAGCAAGCTTGCTAAGGCCGAGAAGCTAACGGTGGCTCTTGCTGATGTCCCTGAGTACAAGGCTGATGCTGCTGCTGAGTTTACTGCTGCCCTGGAAGGCTTGAAGAAGCTTGAGCTTCCTCATATTGCGCGCCTGGAGCGTGACCAGGATCAGCCCATAAACAAGATTATGGCGGGGCTGACCCTTCCACGGCATTTACAGGATAAGGCTGAGGAGCAGGAGGACTTCTACCTAAAGCCGGATGTCTCGCAGCTGAAGGTACCTATTTTTGCTCAACCGCGTCATATTTTGGATCCCTTCCGTATTGAGAAGGAGGTTTCCTTAAAAATGTCTTTAAATGCTCATGCCTCCAGGTGCGCAAGGAAAAAAGGCCAAAAAGGGAAGGCCATTCTGTGCGGCATAGGCGCTGCGCATCAGCCTAGGAGCGACGGTGTTCCTGTCACCGTGGCCACCGTTGATCCTAAAGACGCGGCCATATTGCAGCAACTTCAGGCTTCAAAGGAAGAGGCAATGAGTGGAAGCGCCAGCACACTGAGGCGTTCATGGAGCATGTAGCCTTTGTAATTGTTGTTTTTTGAACTTATCTTTTTGTATAAACTTGTTCGTTCATATAATGAAGTTCATTCTTTGTACTTGGCGTATGTTACTTTTTCAAGCACTTATGTTTATTCAAACACGTTGTTCGCGTATGGCTTATGTATCTTTGCGTAAAGATATCATTGAATATCTAAGTATATCATAATCAAATATGAATTTCCTTAAGCAATTTTCCAAAGTCGGGTGTGGAATTTTACTAACTTAGTTAAAAAAAGTCATAGTCGTCTATGATAATTACTTGTCGTATTTAGGTTTTTAAAGAATCAAGAGTCTTGATTGCTTAAGTTGTTAAACGCGCACCGTGTGCCTTACCGCGTGTCCATCGTGGGATGCGTAAGTAAGTTGCGCCGACGTCTTGGACGCAAGGTGTTTAACAAGGATACGTAATCCAAAGTTGATGGGTTTGCAACCCTCTTACTCAACGAGTTGTTTAGTAGGTTAACTCATCCTTTTACCAGTGTGGGTATTAGTTAGTGCGTGCACGCCATGTAGGCTAAAGGTAACGTGACCAACGCATTGAAATGTAAATAGTATTTAAATCACAATGTAAAGAAATTTGTCGCGGAGTTAGCTAACCGCGAACGTTTTATTAATACTTGCAAGTTTATAAGAAAGGGAAATACTTATCTAGATAAGACTGTAGGAACCCAGCACTCCTTGATCGTTACGGGCTCCAGGCTGTTAAACCTTTAATTATCTAGGAACAATAACATTGAATAACATGCAGCGGAATAATAAATAAGAACATCAATGTTATCAACAAGGTTTTTCATTATCATCTCTAACATACAAACATCTACAACCCCAATTCTACTTGATCAAGGTAGAACGACCTTGAGGCTGACTAACCAACTAACTCTAACTAAACCCTAGGCGTTTCCCAAATCCCTACGCCTAGGTTCCCACACACACACACCTTTGAGGTTTACATCTTGTACGTACTTAATAAAACTAATGACCCTATGTCTCTTTATATACTAGAGACATCTAGGGTTTACAAGAGGAATCATAATACAATTAGGAAACTAAATCTTTTAAGTAAATCTTCTAGAATCTTCCAAATTCTCCATCTTTTTGTAGTTTCCCATCTTGTCACTTTAAGCCCTTCATGTTTCATTCTTTCTTGTTTTGTATCATCAAATCTAATAGACCCAACAATCTTCCCCTATTTGATGATGACAAAACAAACACCTTCTTGTACGAACTTCCCTAGACGAAGTAGAAAAGTTGAGATAAAATCTCACCATGAATGAAACAATCTTGTCTTCCCCTTGATTCATGCAATGCCACTCCAACATCTCTTCAACATCTCTTCCCCTTTTTGTTATCAACAAATAGGGAACATATGCAAATAATGATCTTGACCACCACGAACCAATACCACACTTCTAATCAAAGCCTTCCAATGTTTCAAATTGCCCTCCATGAAGAACACCAAAATGCTTACGAAAAATGAATCCAAAACAATAGAAACTCCAACTAGTAGTAGTAGTAATGATCAACAATAGTAAAAATCAAACACTTCCCCTTGAGTGGTGCATGAACATCAAATGATTAAACACATCATTAGATACTTCCCTTGAAATCAATGTGTTAACCATCTTCATGATTCTTCAAATCTGTAAGCTCCTTGTAATGATTACTGATGAAGAAAACCAAATATAACAAACTTGATGAAGAAGTAGAACAACCCAAACTTGTGTCTTATGTCTTGTACTAACCACGTGACTCCAAACTCATACAAGAACAACAATAGTATAAGTAGACCGCAACCTCTTGACAAAATCCTCAACTAATATGAGACACTGAGCACTACAATGTAACTCCTTTAAGTGATAGCAAATGTGAGCATTGAGCACCTTCAGTTTGTAAATCACACACCTTTGCTAGATTCATCAAGTCTTTGTCACAACAATAAAGCACGAACAAGTTATCTTCAAAGTGTAACACCCACCTTGAGATATGATAAGAACACGCACATGTGATACTCAACCACAACATCAAATAAATGATAAACAATCTTCTTCGTAATCAATTAATCCAATAATCCAAATAACGAGCCTTTTGAAACCTTTAAGAACATAAACTTCTTCCTGTGTGTGTGAACCAAATAACCTTCTGTGTGTGTAATCCAAAACCAATCAAACTCATCTCGATCTAAGCATAAGTACTTCCCCTTACTGCTCGTAAACCATGCATATAAATTGAACCATACATGTCTAACAGTACTTTGAATGAACAAGCAGTACTTTCATGTAGCTAGCAGTACTTTGATTACGAGAACAGTACTTTAAAAATCAACGAGCAGTACCTTGAATGAGATCAGTACATTCAATGAGAGAGCAGTACCTTGAACATAACATGGAGCAGTACCTTGCACGAACGACATTACTTTAAGCAATGGAAGCAGTACTTTCATTAAACAACAGTACTTTGAAGAATGGGAGCAGTACTTTGTTGAAGATACTCGAGCAGTATGTTGAACATAAGCGAAGGAGCAGTACTTTGGAGATCAATTGGCAGCAGTAGTATTCGTTAACCTCATAACTGAACAGAATAAATAATGCTACTGTCCTATGATCTTGAAACAAGTCAACCAACTTAATTAATAATCAATTATTAAATTGATTTTACCTCTAAGACCCACGTTGAACTTGTTGACAAACTTCTTATCTTAACTTTATTAAATCTTCTACCGACCCATGTGCAATTTAATAACCAGATCCACTATATTGAATTTACTTCATCGAATATTGACATAAGACATTCCATCGACCAATTACAAACCAGCCCCACTTGCCATTAGTACATTCGTTAAAAGAACCAGTAGCAATCAATCGAACATATTAATTCACCAGTGACCAATTTAATTAAAAAATTAATCGTACGAGGTGAATAGAATTAGTAGGAGGTTATGTAATCCATAATTTAATAACCCCCGACCCACAATCATGATAGTACGAGACACCAATTTTTTGCAAAGTGAACCCTACTAGTGCAATAATAAATTAATTCTATCTCCCAACCTATGATCACCTTAATAAATTAAGTAAACAACGAAGTTAATAGTTACTTCTTGATCCAATCAGATGTAGTAAATCGTAGGAGAGATTCGCTTTTTGTTGCCAACACTTTGCCATCGCAGCAGCATCATAAACCATAAAATAAATACGATTAAGAACAAGGCTTAGAAACACACTTGTATATAATCCAATCAGCTTTTCTTCTACTGTAAACCTTGTATAATCCTAGATATCACGAGCCCCAGGCTCTGATACCACATGTAGGAACCCAGCACTCCTTGATCGTTACGGGCTCCAGGCTGTTAAACCTTTAATTATCTAGGAACAATAACATTGAATAACATGCAGCGGAATAATAAATAAGAACATCAATGTTATCAACAAGGTTTTTCATTATCATCTCTAACACTTAATAATTTACAGCCCCAATCCTACTTGATCANTAGTTCTCGCGCCACGACTGACCGTGGTCCTGAGTGCATACTGCATGAACCTGCATGGATCTCTCTAAGTACGTAATTTGCCTGCAGGGGTCCTACACACCTTAGCCATGGTTGTAAGAATGAGCGCCTGTATAAGACACCATCCCTAAGTTCGAATCGTTGTGCTGTACGGCGTATTCGTCGAGCTTCGTTCTTTTCTTGGGGTAGTATGCCTTTGCTGATGAAGTCCACAATAGGGGTCATCCACGTAGGGCCCTCTTCTTCTATGATTGTGGATACTTCCATCTCGGAGATCGATTTGTCCTTCAGGATTTCCACCAATACCTGTTTCGACAGATGTGTGAAGCTTGTAGACGCAATCTTACTTAATGCGTCTGCTTTCTTGTTTTCTCCTCTAGGGACTTGTTTGATCGTGAATCTGTCGAATCCTTGGATTAAGGACTTTGTCTTTTCAAGGTATTGGATCATGTTATCCTCCTTGGCTTCGTACTCTCCGGATACTTGATTGGCCACTAAACGGGAATCTACGTTCGCTTCTAGGTTGCGTACAACCATTCGCATTGCAATTCGTAGTCCAGCTATTAGGGCTTCATATTCTGCCTCGTTGTTCTTGGCAGTGAATTCAAAGCGCAGAGCGTATGTGAACTTCATTCCTTCTGGATTGGTGAGGATGAGGCCCGCGCCTGAACCATCTACACATGACGATCCGTCCGTAAACAGGATCCATGTTTCTTGCAACTCCACCTTGGGTGTTTGAATTGCCTCCTCGCTTTCTGGCTTTTCAATGATAAAGTCCGCGAGTATTTGCCCCTTTACTGCGGTGCGTGGTCTGTAGGAGATGTTGTGTTCTCCTAATAGTACGCTCCACTTCTGCAGTCGACCTGATGCTTCAGGTTTGGAAATTGCTTGCTTGATGGGTTGGTCTGTGATCACCGCAATGGGGTGTGCCTGGAAATATCTGCGCAACCTTTTGGCCGCAAATACTAGTGCTAGGACTAGTTTTTCCATCGGGCTGTAGTTGACCTCCGTCTTCTTGAGCGCCTTGCTTACAAAGTACACAGGTGTTTGCACCGAGTCTCTGTCAGTCAACAGTACTGCGCTGACGGCCCCATGTGTAGCAGATAGGTACATTATCAACTCTTCCCCTGGTCGGGGTGCGACTAGCTTTGGGAGCGCTGCTATCGTCTGCTTGAGTTGTTGAAACGCTTCCTCCGCTTCGGTAGTCCAGCGAAAGTCACCCTTTTTTGTGCACTTCTTGAGTGTTTTAAACAAAGGTAATGACTTGTCCGCTGACTTAGATAAGAATCTATTCAGATCGGCCAATTTTCCGTTCAAGGATTGTACTTCCTTGAGTGTTCGTGGCGAAGGGAGTTGTATGACTGCTTCTGTCTTTTCAGGGCATGGCTTGATGCCATCAGGTTCTATTAGGTATCCCAAGAACATGCCTTCTGTAGCACCAAAAGTGCATTTCTTCGGATTTAGCTTCATGTTGATCCGTCGTAGTGTCTTGAAAGTTTCTTCAATGTCGCGCACTACTTCTTCTTCGGTATGGCTCTTTATCACCAAGTCATCAACATATACTTCCAGGTTGCGACCCACTTGCTTTTCGAATGCATTATCTACTAAGCGTTGGTAGGTGGCTCCTGCATTCTTCAATCCGAAAGGCATTTTTGTGTAGCAAAAGACGCCTTGACTTGTGTGGAAGGCTGTTTTCTCCTCGTCTTCCTTAGCCATTTGGATTTGATGGTATCCTTTGTATGCGTCTAGGAAGCATTTAAAAGGATATCCACATAAGGATTCCACCTTCCAGTCTATCTCGGGTAGTGGGTAGCAGTCCTGTGGGCACGCTTTGTTGAGATCCGTGAAGTCCACGCACATTCTCCAGCTGCCGTCGCTCTTTTTTACCATGACTGGGTTAGATAACCAATCGTGGTAATATACCTCTCGCATAATGCCTGCGTCCACAAGCTTATGTACTTCCTCCAAGATTGCTTTCGCGCGCTCTGGAGCTTGACCGCGCTTCTTTTGCCTTATCGGCGGGTATCCTTGTCGGATTTGTAGCTTGTGTTATGAGATTGACCGAGGTACACTGGTCATATGCTTTGGTTCCCACGCGAAAATATCTAGGTTTTTCTGTAGGAGCGCGTACACGGCTGTTTTCCCTTTTTCTGACAGCGATCCTCCCAACGATATCTGTTGTTCAGGATAGTCGGGGTGGATTGCTACCTTTAGGTTTGGTATCTTAGGTGCGCCGTGTTCTTTAGCGACTATGGCTTTGCCTGTAACTGTGTTATATTCTTCAGGAGGTAGAGCGTGGTTGTAGAGAGTAACAATGCCACCCTTTACTGGAAATTTCAGCATTCCGTGTGCTGTGGATGGCACTGCGCGGAGTGCTGATATTCCTGATCTTCCAATGATGCCATTGTATGGCGATGGAGATCTGATGACCATGAAGTTCATCCACGCTTTGGTAGAGTGCTCTTTGTTGCCGACTTCGACGAGCATGCGTAGTTGTCCTATTGGCCATATCTTTTCTCCTGTGAAGCCTGTTAGAGATGTCGCAGCTGGAACTAGCTGGTTTTGAATCTCTTGTTTCAGCCTTTTGAAACAATGTTCATACATTATTTCAGCTGATGCTCCTCCGTCGACATACATGCGATGGATATCGTGTCCTCCCGCATGTATTTCGATCGTGAGGGGTTCTGCTGCTGCGTTGTCCGCAGTAAGTTTGGGGAAAGAGATTTCGTTGCTTGCGGAGAACTTCTGAGTGACCTTTTGTTTGACATTGCGTTGCCAGGATTGGATCATATAGATCGTGTCCGCTTTGTCTTTAGGCTCATCTTTTTTGTCTCCGGGTTTGTTTTTATCTTTCCCCTCTTTGATGTTCTTGACCAAGTGGTCCAACCTGCCTTCCTTGACTAGTTTGTCAATTAATTGGCGCAGCTGGACGCAGTCGTTTGTTCCGTGGCCCTTCTGTCCGTGGTAGTCGCAGTATCCCGTTCCTATGCGTTTCCCTTCTGGTGTGCGCATTGGTGGTGGTTTAGGAAAGTTCGTTCCTTCCGTTGCGAATATCTCTCTTGGAGTTTTTGTCAGTTGGGTATACTTGTCGTTCCCCCGTGCACCTCCCTCCTTGCGATAGCTTTTATTAGGATTACCGCTTTGGTCGTTGGATTGTTTCCTTGACTGTTCTTGCGTTCTATAGTTCGTGTATCCTGCTCTACTATCCGCGGCTGCGGCTTCTCCTTGAATGAAAGACCTCGTGCGCTTCATGAGTTCATCAAAGGTTTGGGGAACTTTATCATTTAACTTCTTGATGAGGTCCCGGTTGTTGATCCCGTTCATGAATCCTGAAATCTTCAGTATTTCAGGGCATGATTTGATATTGATGCACTCATCTTTGAAGCGCTCCATGTAGGCGCTTGTTGATTCGCCTTGGCGCTGCTTTACTCTGGCCAATTCGACTGGTTCCTTAGCGCACTTCTTCCTTTGAGTAAATTTCAAGCGGAATGCTTTCCTTAACTCCTCAAACCGATCTATGCTTCTCCGCAGAAGCTTGCTAAACCAGTTTCGCGCATTCCCCACTAGTGTGGAGTTGAACATATGACACCACACATGTTGTGGCCATCTTTCAATGCCAGCAGCTGTTTCGAATATTTTAAGGTGATCGTCTGGATCACCTGTTCCGTCATATGTCTTCACATTTGAAGGCATGCGCCTCTTCTTGTGGTCAGAGAAGTTGCTTATGCGCTTCGTGAATGCGTCGACTGTTTGGCGACGCCAAGGGAGGGATATGTCATCATCCTCATCCTTGCGACGTCTTCCCTGGACTTCCAATGTCCGGTATCGCTGTCCTCGTTGTCCGAGGAGCTGTCTGAGGGAGAGTCGTTTTTTCTGCGGCGCTTGCGCCGTTTTTCCTCGAAGCCTGAGCTTGAGAAACTTTCGTTGGGGGATATCCGTTCACCTAGTCTGTCGTGGATTCTTCTAGATCTAGAAGATCCTTCACTTGGTGAGTGCTGTCGCCCCAACCTGTCTTGGACTCTGCGACCACCCAATCTGGTGTGGACGTTAGTTCGTCTCTCACTACCTCCTCGTTCCTCCGAGTACTGTGAGTTTGACGGCGTGCCGAGCCTAGTTCTAGCGCTGGCGCGCCTCCTGTTGTTATCGCGCTCTTCATAGCGCGGTAGGGAGGTTCCATCGAAGTCAAGTCGAATTCTCAACCTCCTCCTAGCTTCCTCTTGTAGGAGTGTGTTCAATGTTTCAAAATTTTGCGACACAAGATTTTTCAACATTGTTTCTTGAGGATCTTCCTCCAGCGCAGGAGTATCGTCCTCCAAGTTAAATATCCTACCCCGATCAGGTGCATTCGGCACTGTGTTGTCCACAACGATTGCCGCTTGATGAGGGGTAGTGAAGAGATTGCGCTGGAGATCCTCGTTGTTTGGGGTCACTGTAGTAGTTTGAGCCGCTACAGCGGGTAATTCCACCGATGGGATGGTTGTGGTGGTTTCTACTTCCTGGCGGCCAGGCGCACTGGTTGTCCCAGTGGTTTGCCTAGGAGGAACATCAGGGTAGTCCTTCCTTAAAGGGTCACCACGCGTCTTATCATGTTGTGGAGTCCCCTTGGAAGAATTCTTGTGTTTCGTCATTCTAGTCCTTAGTCCTTAGTGTTGGGTCCCACGGATGTCGCCACTTGTTGATACAAAAGTTGGGCGTTCCTTGTTTGGGTTCCTTTCCTCGTATCAATTGATGATATTGCTTGAGACCTGCGCACTAAGAAAGCAACAGACACCGTTAGGCTTATCGAGAGATTGTTTCCCCCGATTATCCTCCGGAGTGAGAGTAAGTAATCGAGTTTTAGGGTTGTGAAGAGTTAGGGTTTGTAAGTCGTACCTCTGCGAGAGCTAGGATGCCCTCTATATATAGACACGAAATCCTTGTTGGTTTCGTGTTCCTCAAATCTTGGTGTATCCCGCGTATCGCGGGTATTTGATATATATCCTATAATTAGGAGATATCGTTTATTCACATTCCTAAATAATCATTGGGCTTGGGCCTCGTGGGCCAGAGCCGTCTAATTGGTAGTCCAATTAGTATGAAACTAGCCTACGCGTAGTGGGCTTGCGTATGGGTATTGTTTACCAAACGGGTTCATGACCCGGTGTAGACTATATGTCATCACTAATGTTGTGGCAGTCCAAAAACATATATGTGGTAATGTATGAGTCTTGTATCATAAAAAGTTCCATTGGGACCCATTGCATAATGAAAATGGAAATGGGTCCCAATGGAACTTTTTCCAAGTGTGCGGAGCCCTTGATACGGATAAAGTTTCACAGGCTCCCTCTCTCTCTTTTGGCTGACGTCACACTACCTTTAAATTGATTAAAAAAATAAAAATAAAAATAAAAATAAATAATTAAACAAATAAAAAATCAAAAACAGTCGGCAAATGCAGGGCGGGTTTAAAACTAAAACTAGTAAAGTTTGTATGCAATGGGTTCAAGTGGAAATCAATGATAAAATGTACTAAATTTACACTAATATTATAAATAAGAAAAAATAACGTTCAATGGGTTCTGTTAAACCTGCTCGACTCTATGTGGCTCCGTCATAATGAAAATGGTCACGCACACTTGAAGAAAGTTCCATTTTTTATGAGTCTTATTGTGGTAACGTTGTGGCAGTCCAAAAACATCATAGTTTTCTAAAAAGTGAGATGATCCATAAACGACTCAAAAGTGACACGATCGACCATTTTGTCTGTGAAGACTTAGTATTTTCTGATATATAGGGGAGGGGGGACATTTCACACAAACACTATCTTACGATTCATTATTATTACTAACCACTATTTTAAGGATTAAAACACAAACATACGCTTGCTGATGTCTACAAGTAAGTGGTATTAGACAAAGTGTGACTTTGATAAATAGGTTTTACATGTATAAATTTGATTTGATAAATAGGTAGCCATTTAATAAAAGAAAATTTGAATAGTTGGGAACCACTTCGGAGCCACAAATGACTTGTGACTAGGCGCTAGCATCAATAAATATGTTATAATGGTGAGTACAAACCAAATGAATTAGCCGGCTAAAATATTAAAGATATAAGCTCATTTGATGACCAAATATTTTTTACATACCAAGGGACTAATCTTCACCATTCATCTTCCCTCCATTTTTTTTATCTAATGGATGAGATTAATCCCAACAATTTAAAAAACCCACTT
Source organism: Artemisia annua (assembly GCA_014162995.1). NCBI lineage: Eukaryota > Viridiplantae > Streptophyta > Magnoliopsida > Asterales > Asteraceae > Artemisia > Artemisia annua. Next base: position 13,119 of record LBNU01033632.1, read on the forward strand.
TCATCATCTTTTTTCAAATATTAATATCTTTCAAACCGTTAATCGTTAAACGAAAAAAAATATACCGTTACGACGAGCATTTAATTATCTTTCTATAGATATGCATTGTGATATACTTTCGACAAAAAATAAAAAATTTCGTTTTTTTCACGTTTTTTTTCATGGCCGAAAAAAATCATATATGATATTACATATCATATATGATATGCAATATCATATATGATATATCATATATGATATGTAATATCATATATGATATATCACATATGATATTTTTCGGCCACGAAAAAAAACGTGAAAAAAATGAAAAATTTTTTTTTATCGAAAGTATATCACAATGCATATCTATAGAAAGATAATTAAATGCTCATCGCGATGGTATAATTATTTTTGCTTAACGATTAACGGTTTAAGAGATAATAAAATTATAAAAAATGGGTGAAATATTAAATGTTTTTAATCTCAACCATTGATTTCTTTTTAGATGGATGGTGGAGATGAGTCCCTTGGTATGTGAGGAATGTTTGATTTTTTAAATAACTCAACTTAATATTAAAACCATAGTTATAAATTTAAAAAGTAAAAAAATAGATAAATGAGTAATAGTTGGAAGGAAGACTACGACATATATTATTCCGTTATTGGACTTAATATGGTTAGGATTTTATTTTCCAACTTTTAAGGATTAATTAAGAATTGTTTACTAATCAAATTAGGACTCTGTAAATAATATTTAGGAAAGTAGATAACTTAGGCTTCACTTCTCCTATAAATATAGACCCATTACCTATGTTTTCATTAGGTTTTTATCAAGAAAAGTTATGTGTTTTTACGTATTCGTTTCCTAAGTGGTTTGTCCCTCGTTATTTTTGTCAGATTGGGCAGCCATGCATGCATGGCGTTTTGGAGATTTGAGGAGGATCTCAACATCACATTCGATCATCCTTTATCTCGTTTGGTTAATTCTAAACCTTTTATCTCTTTTTCGTAAATATGATATACATTTGTTACTAGTATTTTTAAGATTATGGTTTTTTATTAGTCTGAGTTTATTAGGTTTACTTGCTTAGATTAGTAACTATTGACATGTTATGATGATGATGATTGGATGATTTTGGTTGTGATGAGTTAAAAATAAGGTTAATGTTTTTTATTGGAAGCTAATCCAAATTGTTAGTTCTTAATCAAGTTACTTAAACTCGTGTTCTTAAGTCAAACGTGGCATGACTTGTCTTTGTATTTGAGCTTCAAATCAATCTAGGAGTAAAAATCTGTATTATACATACCCTTAATTAATCAAGGTTAATAGGGATTGTGCAACCTCATCATAGTCAACGACCCTTTTGTCATATTTAGATTGCATACAACTTATGGATTTAATCATATGAAAATCAGCCGAATCTTCACGATTATTTATTTTTGAATGTATTCCTAATATTAGGATCGAGCGCCGTCTTACCGGTATTAGAGTTACGTTATCATAACCTTGTTGAAACAAGTAAATCACTCTTAGATCTCTTAGCCTAGAATTGCCTAAGATTAACTACTTTAGCTTAACACGAGTGCACCCTATTACTTTAACTTAGAGAACTCAACTCGACTTTTCATCCCTTACAAAGATACAAATGCAAATATGTTTTTCGTATGATCAAAATTGGCGATATCAGAAACCATAATCTTTAGTTTTTTGATGTCTCCCCCCTTTTTTTATCAGACAATCTCTTTGGGAAACAATGGGGACATCACCAGTCTTCTAATAAAAGATGGATTTCTTTCAAAGAGTTCCTGACTATCTTCATTATTCTCTTTAAACAAAAAAGAAAAAACGTAGTACAACAGTATTGCTGATACATGGCGCGCGCGCACACGCACACAAAAGTTTCAACAAAAATAGATGCCTTTTTTGAAATCATCAAAGACAAGCATAAAAACTTAGTAGTACATATTAAAATCCATCTATACTTAAAATACAAGTTTGTACTAGCCTCGTGAGCGAGCATTTATAAAGTGACATATTCAAAAAAAGTATTAAATGAGAGTACACAGATCTCTAAGAAGTAGCACTTAAAGAAAGTTATATTCCTCATTGAGACATAATGCACGTAAGCACAATGCCTGTGCTCGTAGAAAGTAAGCTAAATCACGATCATCGTCATTTACATCATGCTTGAGTTGCATTCATTATATTGGTGAAAACTAAAATACATTATTTGTTCAATTCTTTCATTTAACCAAACTTTTATGTAGTTTTTATATTGGATACTTTTCACCAATACTATAAATGTAGCAATAGCGAGATGTAAACAACAAATTATCGTGGTTCACCTTACATTCAGTGAGTGCAAGGGTGCTTACGTGCATTGTGTCGTAATGAAAAAAGTTTCTATTGTATGAAGATGCTACTTCTTGAGATCCGTAAAATCCCATCTATAGTTTGTGTAAATTTGTCAATATATAAATCTTTGCTCATGAGACTCATATTTACTTAAATCTTCTAGTGCAAACAAGAATTTACTAAAGGTATAAAGTTTTAAAGCTGCGACTATCAGTGATTTTCTTTAAGTGGTTACTAAGTATAGTTGCGGCCTATCCCGAATATACTACTAAACAGTAATGCTTTGTCTCCGGTACTGTTCTAATAATGGTATTTATTCTTGTTGAACTCGTTTTATTTTTTCCTTTTTTTGCATGCATGTTTTTGCACTCTTTTGTATTACGATTTCTTTTGGTTATTGGAGCATAATGAAAATCGCCACGTACACTTGGAAAAAGTTCCATTTTTTTATGAGAGCTTGGCTATGTGATAATATTGTGGCAGTCCAAATTAACGCCACCGTAGTTGTGTCAAAAGTAAGATGATCCACAACCGACTTAAAAGTGACATGATAAGCCATTTTTCTGTGAAGATTTAGAATTTTTCAATATGGGGGGGGG
>LBNU01033632.1:23513-44272 GCA_014162995.1 Artemisia annua
GGCTAAACTTTTCACAAAAACGATTCTGGGCTCATTCGACATAGCAAACGGACTCGAAAAATTACGAAACTTGCGCCATTATTCACGAAAACGTTGTGTATCGAGAAGTCCTACGTGAAGAGTAGAATGCATATGTATATTTGATCTGTGACACTGTTTGGACACGCTACTAGATATTTTACGCCAATAAAATTTGATTTAGGGTACCCGCAGCTGCAACGCGCGGGGACCCTGCTAGTATCTTTTAAAGGTGGTATTTCTAAACCATTGATACTTATTTGCCTCAACAATCAGAAACTTTTATCTGTGAACTTTAATTGTGTCAAATGCAACTTTAATTGCAGGGTTGCTTTAAACGAGGTAGCAAAACGTTGTTGATTGTCAACGTGTCTCCGCCTCCTTCATCGAGTGGTGAAACATTACGGTCGCTCCAATTTGCTGAGACGTCAAAGTCTTGTGAAATTGGAAGCTCTCATCGCTCCATTCAAAATCTAGAGACTAATGCTCCTCCTAGACTCTTATCGTGTCGGGGAATCCCCCCGAGGTGGGATTCCATATGAAATTGGATGCTATCATCATGCTGTTGGTATCAATATCGTTGTTGGTTTAACTTTCCTCTTTAATATTTATGCATTTTGTTCACGGTGTGCCGGTGTGGAATTCCATCTGAGAGCTTCTAATTTTAGATGGAATCCTAACTCGGGGGGCGAGTCCCGATCACGAGGAGGGTCTAGGAGGAGCACTAGTTTCTAGATTTTGAATGGAGTGACGAGAGCTTCCAATTTCACAAGACTTAGACGTCTCAGCAAATTGGAGCAACCGTAATGTTTCACCATTCGATGAAGAAGACGGAGACACATTGACAATCATCAACATTTTGCTACCTCGTTTAAAGCAACCCTGCAATTAAAGTTGCATTCTATACAATTAAAGTTCACAGATAAAAGTTTCTGATTGTTGAGGCAAACAAGTATCAATGGTTTAGAAAAACCACCTTTAAAAGATATGTCAACTTGCAATCTCAAAATGGAATTGAGTCTGCTTTTTTCGCAATCACAAAGCTCTTGTTGATTTCCTGAAAAAAAAATTAAAAAAAAATAAAATGAATAAAAATAAACATATAGCGAGAGATGATAGAAGCAAACAATGAAAGAAAGTGTTTCAAACCTTGGTTTCTTCGAGTGTTTCACCAGTGGCCCCACTTTTGGAGGGATCCTCTGAACCGGCGAGGTCGACAAGGTACAAGAAAACTTGAACTTCATTAGTCGTATAGGTAAGGAAAAAAAAAAAGGAATGGGTCAAGAGATCAAAAGACAGGAAGGTTTTTGGAAGGCTGGTTTTGTTGTTGTATTGCGTACTAATAGAATATTGTAGGTAGAGTATTAACATTCTATTGCCGACGGTGCATGAATTACAAAAGCTCATTAACTCACGTTGGATCAACCCAACATTAGATCATGACCACTCAAATTCAATAATTATCTATACTAACTATACAAGAGATAAAAGTGATAAATTCAAAAGAATTACAATATTATCTTATCAACTTCCATTCCCATCTACCGTATACTTTTATTAGTCAAATATCTTATCTTCTAAATTCAACTTTTAAATTCGAAAATTTGGCGCCTATAATGTGACCAATGTTGAGCCTTATAAATAGGCATCACATACTTTGCAACATAATCATTCGTGGTTTCCAGCATAACAGAAAAACTGAACCTAAATGGAGGTATGAATCAAACGCTTTCTTTTTCATTTATTATTATTATTATTATTATTATTATTATTATTATTATTATTATTATTATTATTATTATTATTATTATTATTATTATTATTATTATTATTATTATTATTATTTTTTGCATTTATACATATAAACAAATAAAAAATGTGTCAACTATATATCGTAGCAACAAAAAACAAATTTGGCATTGCCAAAATGACTATCAACCAAGGAATCAAGGTAAAGTTATGTTACAACATCTCACGTCAATTTTTTTTAATCAATACCTGACATTTTCTCCTTACTTTGAACAGCAAGCCGGGTACGATGATATCGATCTTCATGATCATGAGGTAGCACTCCTTTCTATAGTTTTTTGGTTTTGTTTATGATATATTCATATATTCGTATGAAGCCGTAATGTTGTTTTCTGTCTTTAAACAACAGCTTGATGACAACGTGAAACTTGATACACAAACCGTTGGTTGAGGAGGTGACTCGCGAATCTAAGAAAAAGAAAAGGGAAGCAAACTTGGCGACATGGAAATAGGATGAAGTTATTGAAATTAAAAGTTCGGACGATGAGAGCATTTTTTATGGGGATGATGATACTTTCGATGATGTTCTGTCAATGTCCAACATCAAGAGGAAGAAAAGAAACCAAGTTTCCGTGTTTAGCCGCAATAAAATTTACCGTTTGATTGACGAAGATGATGAAGACAAAGATGATATTTTCTGTTGCTCAATATTTAGTTGCTTTTCAATGTTTAATGTCTTATGTTGATGGTTTATTCACGTACTTTTGTTTAGGATTCTTCTTACTGCCACAGGTTGAATTCCTCATGGTATTGCTTTTTTAGTGAACAAATGTTACTTTGGGTCACTGATGTTTTAATGCAACAATTGTTACAATATAAAATGCAGTTACCACTTTTATCTCTTAGGGACACATTGGGCTCACTTAGGGACACATATGGACAACTCGAGTGAGTGAATTGGACAACTAATTAACATCTATTATGCATCATCATATATTCTTATAGATTAGGCTGAATTGTCAGACAACATAAAGGCATTTCAGAGTACGCGATGAATGAAGTATATATATGTATTCACCCAAGTGCATTACGTATAGAATGCTCTACTAATAGTATGTAGTACTACTAATATATGGTTATAACTTACTGTCAAACAAGAAAATGGTGTGTTTAGGCAACATATATTCTTGCCCGACGTCGTGGTTGAATTGGAAAACAGATGCATATTTACACTATAAAATAGTATGCATAGTAAGATGAGGCTGAATTGGGGACAAATATGGACAACTGACAAGCCTTCGATAGGCATTATATGCTTGCCTTTTTCTTAAACATCGTGGGACTNTAAAAATCATAAATCAAACAAAATAAAGATTAAATTATTTATATTTTAATAAATAAAAATATATCATTAAAAAAAAATTTAACAAAAACCCGCGCGTGCGCGGGCGTTATAACTAGTTTATACATATAAACAAATAAAAAATGTGTCAACTATATATCGTAGCAAAAAAAAAAAACAAATTTGGCATTGCCAAAATGACTATCAACCAAGGAATCAAGGTAAAGTTATGTTACAACATCTCACGTCAATTTTTTTTAATCAATACCTGACATTTTCTCCTTACTTTGAACAGCAAGCCGGGTACGATGATATCGATCTTCATGATCATGAGGTAGCACTCCTTTCTATAGTTTTTTGGTTTTGTTTATGATATATTCATATATTCGTATGAAGCCGTAATGTTGTTTTCTGTCTTTAAACAACAGCTTGATGACAACGTGAAACTTGATACACAAACCGTTGGTTGAGGAGGTGACTCGCGAATCTAAGAAAAAGAAAAGGGAAGCAAACTTGGCGACATGGAAATAGGATGAAGTTATTGAAATTAAAAGTTCGGACGATGAGAGCATTTTTTATGGGGATGATGATACTTTCGATGATGTTCTGTCAATGTCCAACATCAAGAGGAAGAAAAGAAACCAAGTTTCCGTGTTTAGCCGCAATAAAATTTACCGTTTGATTGACGAAGATGATGAAGACAAAGATGATATTTTCTGTTGCTCAATATTTAGTTGCTTTTCAATGTTTAATGTCTTATGTTGATGGTTTATTCACGTACTTTTGTTTAGGATTCTTCTTACTGCCACAGGTTGAATTCCTCATGGTATTGCTTTTTTAGTGAACAAATGTTACTTTGGGTCACTGATGTTTTAATGCAACAATTGTTACAATATAAAATGCAGTTACCACTTTTATCTCTTAGGGACACATTGGGCTCACTTAGGGACACATATGGACAACTCGAGTGAGTGAATTGGACAACTAATTAACATCTATTATGCATCATCATATATTCTTATAGATTAGGCTGAATTGTCAGACAACATAAAGGCATTTCAGAGTACGCGATGAATGAAGTATATATATGTATTCACCCAAGTGCATTACGTATAGAATGCTCTACTAATAGTATGTAGTACTACTAATATATGGTTATAACTTACTGTCAAACAAGAAAATGGTGTGTTTAGGCAACATATATTCTTGCCCGACGTCGTGGTTGAATTGGAAAACAGATGCATATTTACACTATAAAATAGTATGCATAGTAAGATGAGGCTGAATTGGGGACAAATATGGACAACTGACAAGCCTTCGATAGGCATTATATGCTTGCCTTTTTCTTAAACATCGTGGGACTATGCTTTTTTATTGTGTTAATGCCGATAAATATGCTACTACTGTTTTGGTGCATAATGTTCAACTCAATAAGAGAGACTTGTGGCTTGCTCCATTTTGGTTTCCCTCTCATAATAGAGACTTCAATGTGAATTTTTTTTTTTTTTTTTTTTTTTTTTTTTTTTTTTCTGGCTTGATGAAGTAATTTTTAATAAGTTGAAGAGTAAATTGCATGAATCATCCCTAAAGTTTGGTCAAATTGCATGTTTCGTCCCTAATGTTACGAAAGTGCAAGGATCGTCCCTGTGAGAAAATCTTTGGTGCATGTATCGTCCCTACAGGGACGATACTTGCACAAAAAGTTTCCCCAAAAAGGACGATACTTGCAACAGAGGTTTTCCCACAGGGACGATCCTTGCACTTTCGTAAAATTAGGGACGAAACGTGCAATTTGACCAAACTTTAGGGACGATTTATACAATTTACTCTAAGTTGAAGGTAAACGTAGTTGTCAAACGGCTTCTTTCTCGATAGACATATTCATGCTTGCACCAGTTATATAATCATGCTAAAGTCGTGTAATTGTCGTGCTGGGAGGATATCAGAACCTAAATCTGTTGTGTTTCACATGAATACATGATCATAGACAAAAACTGAAAATGCTAACAAATTACTCATGCATTCATAGATATGAAGCACATTTCAGTAAACTGTTGTAACGATTTACAAACCATAGTGATCTCTTGCTATTTTGGTTTTATGTTGAAAACAATATTCTTGGTAACAAAGCGTGAAAAAAATAGGACGTGTTTTTGTAAAGTAGTACTAAAAATGGGTCATTTAAAAAACTTGCTCTTTGTTTTTAGTACTTTGGTATGTTTTTTGATTTAATACTTTATCATTAAATACTCGAAATGACTTTCGACTTTCATATACTTCGTTTCCGTGTGTTGATGTGTGTGCTTTTTATGTACTTTTTTATGAAATATACTCACAACTTTTATTATTATTATTATTATTATTATTATTATTATTATTATTATTATTATTATTATTATTATTATTATTATTATTATTATTATTATTATTATTATTTTGTTGTAAATTATTGAATCGTTATACCCGAGCAACGCACGGGTATTGTACTAGTTATTGTTTGTAGTTATGGCATGCATTTTGGTTGGTGAGTATTTACTTGGTAAACCGTTGGATACGTTGATTTTAAACTATACCTTTTGTTATATTTTTTTCGAATTACAGTTGAGTGGCTTAAAGTTGATGTGATAATGCATCTTTGATTTACCTTGAGACTTGTCATCTTTTTATATGTTACTTTAGTGTGATTTTTTTGAATTCAAAATTTGAGAATTGATGGATGGAAAATGAATATGGATGATCATGTTCATCGACCATTACAAATTTTGTTATGAAATAAGGTTGGATATAATAACAACCGACATTATTATCCACTTCAACACCAACTCCAACAAATATAAATTTTGTTATGAAACGAGGATGTAAGTCGCGCTTTGCTGCGGGCATTTTAAATACAAAATTGTTGTAAAGATTTTTTAAATTTTTTTGCGGAAAGTGTCCTAACGTTAGCTTTTAATTGCAAAGTTAGTGATCAAGGACTGACTTTGCAACAGGAGTATAACATAAAGGACCAAGGACCGACTTTGCAATGGATGTATAACATGAAGGACTAAATATGTAAATTATGTGAGGACTAAATTTGAAATGAACCTCTGAGATGAAGGACCAAGTTCGTATGGATTATTTTTAAAATTGTTAAAGATAACGGTCGTTAGCTACTTAACGTCAAGTTAGTGACCAAAGACTGACTTTGCAATGGATGTATCACATAAAGGACCAATTATGTAAATTATCAGAGGACTAATTTTGCAACGAACCTCTGAGATTAAGGACCAACTTCGTACGGATTTAAAAAAAATGTTAAAAGTAACGGTAGTTAGCTAACAGTCGTTAATTAACTAACGGCCGTTAGTTAGTAATTAACGATCGTTAGTTACTGCTGTGCTACAGTGGTTTTTAGTGTTTTTTTCACTGTAGTGCTACAGTGATGGTTTTTTTGCACGACTACCAAGAGCCCCCCTTTTTGTTATATAGTTATAATAAGGTTGGATATAATAACCAAACATTATTTTCCACTTCAACACCAACTCCAACAACGAACATGTGCAATATGATCACCAACTTCATCACCCAAACATACCATACTTAAACACAAATTATATACCTCACAATATATACATACATACTAAAAACAAATAAAAAGAACTCGGTCGTCCAAACGACCGAGTGTGCTTGTTGGTCATCACGCGTCAAACGTTGCTTTATTACACTTGGTCTAAGAGGATGAATGGATGATATTTGTGTGAAAAAAAAATCTTAAGCGAGATCGACGTTTGAGAAAAATTACTCGTGGATACAAATAACACAAGTACGAAAGACACATTGCTACTTATGATACAAATTATTAATGAGTGGATGAGCTTGTTAGACCAAAATCTGATAAATATATACAATGTCAAACTAATAAATTACTTCGATGGCCAACTTATTTGGAAGAAATCCACGAGTCTAGAGTCCTGTAAGTACCTGTGATCTTTAGTAATAACCATGAAGAAGAACTTTATAAACAAAGCATCCATTTGTGAATGAGGAAGTAGTGAACAGAATGTGAATTAATCCACTTCTTTTAATATATTAGACGAGTACTCGTGCATAGAAACATAATTTTATACCGGCAGTGATGATGGCAGCGGATTCATATTAGGATGAGAGGCGGTTCTTGGTTTAGAGAGAGAGGGGGGTTCGGATGTGTATTTTTTTTAAGGGGCAATGTCATATCTCCCCTTTCTTTTAGTTTGAAAATTTCATATATATACTCAAACATGTATTAAAATTATTGTACATTATGAATTCTAAACTTGCAATTTGGGTATCTATGAAATTAATCATGAAAATAGGGCGATATATGAAATTAATTATTTTTTTGTTAAAAAAAAATGTAAATGATGCAATGTTGTGTTTTGACTTTTACAATCACAAATTATTAGTTTTAAGTTTTCAAGATTTTTGAACTTTCAAGATTCTTGAATTTTTAAGAAATAGAATAAACTCATTATATTTGAATCACATACCGATGTGAACTGATTGTGGGATACACCCATTATATTTGAATCATAACTAATGTGAACGGATTGTTGCATATAAGACGGAACAAAAACATATAGTCATCAGGTGTATTTAGAGGAAAAAAATCAAACAAGACTACATACACAATTTTTTAAGACAGGGTACATTTAAAAAAGGAAAATTTTTACAAAATCTTTTATATAATAAAAAAAAAAACCTCAAGTGATGACTTTTTTATTTCAAAAAACTTAACCTTCCTTTATTAAGTAATAATTTTTTTTAATGTAATTTTTTTTTTGTTTAGATTTTAAGAAATAATAAACCTAATTATTTCCCTATTTCTAAAAAGGAAAAAATAAACGTTTTTTTAATCATATGTACAAAAAAGACAAAAATACACATGGGTCTCTATGTTATTTATTCATATTGATGAAAGGCGGAGTTATGTTTTAAAAGGTTAGGGTAAAAAATAAAAATTAAAAAAACCACATGCCCGTCTTTGATATCCGATTCACATAAAAGCCTTCTTCTATTTTACCCAGCGATCCAATCCTACAAAATTAAAACTATTAAAGTGACTTGATCTGCGATTTCAAGAAATATTGAACAAACAAAGTATGTTTTTACTTGAGGGTTGTTGCAGTGTTTCTATTCCTTCACCTATTCATTAATGACCAAAAGGTGTATTTTTAACCCTAAATCAACATCACTCAATCTATTAGTCTAAACTATTTTTCATGTTTCACGAATTGAAGGTATATTAATCCTCAAGAAAACTTTGTAAGCCGATAACAAAATCATCTATATCAAAGGGGCAGAGAAGTGAGAATCAACCCTGAGACCTTAAGGACTGACAAAGACTTATCATCTTAATCCATACAGATGAACCAATGCGCACATCAGGTATACTGAGAGTATTTCTTCAACGTAATTGTAAAGTGTATCCTTGGAGTTGACTGAAGTACTCAGCCACACTTAGGCGGGAGTAATTTGAGCTAAAGCAAAGCGGGAAAACCCTTGAGAAGATAAGGACTCATCGAGAGTAGGGAAAGCTACTTACATTTACATATGTCAGCACAGTAAAGCTACCATAGCCACACAAGTGCACGTGTACCTTAACTACCAGTTTGCTTCTATTTTAGTTATTGCTATTCTTGTAACTACTAACAGTGTATCTCCCTTTGTTTATAAAAGGGAGGTTAGTATTAGTGATAAGCAACGATTTCTCCTCTAGAACACACTTCCTCTTCTAACTGGAATCCATCTCTTCATAATTTGGAGAGAAGCAATTGTCATTACTAGGGATTCCGCAACTATCCCTCGTAAAAGCCTTCACCTTCAACCTCTATGAGCTATTACAGTCGTGATGTGCAAATGGGTATTATTAGTTGATCATGGTCAAGATCATGTAACCATGTACTTATCAATAATAAACATCAGTTATTTTAATTTGCTCAAACTCTTGTTTATACAATTCATGGTGTTGCACGTATTTATCACGACCAACAGACTCAAAACACAAGACAAACTTAAGACATGGGAGCTCATGCCCAATTTAAGAATGGAATATAGTCGAGGTCCTTTGTGAAACACTACCCAATACTCTCACTTGCATTTATTTTTCAAATGTGATTTCTCTTCGCAGGTACAAAGGAAAGTGTTAAATCTTATTCAATCTCGTGTAGGAGGTATTTCATAGAAAGATATCTTAGAAGTTGTGAACCCGTTAGCGCATGGAAAATTATTAAGAGTTTTGGTTGCAAAACTCTTATGTTGAGATTCAATTTTATATGGCAAGAAAGGAGTATCATTTTTTTTAAGTCAAGATTTCGCCAAAGGAAGATTACATGAAGACGATTAGGAAGATTCATATGCTTGATGTATTGGTTTAATGTGATTCTAGGTTTCTGGTTGTTTTGTAAGTTTATCTTTCAAATATGGTCATAAGACTCTGTTATGGCTCTTATTCTATAAACGTTTGGTTGCATTTTTAATATATTTCTTCATCTTTTTAACAAAAAATTAAAAATAAAAATAAAATAAAATAAAATAATAAAAAAATAAATAAATAAAAAAATCTCTAGTGTAACTATTTGTCACTATAAAATCTTTTTGCTATCCACAGATACACGTCTAGTTTTATTTAATGAAAATATTGCCAAAATCAGGTTGTGGGCTAAAAATTATTTTTAAAATTTCCTTGATTTTTATTCTAGTCCAAAGGAATATCATGAAGAATTAATGAATAGATTTGAATATTTTAAATTTCAAAAGTGTATTTGACACTCTATAACACATCTGACCATCTTTACTGGAAAACACTAAGAAACAATTTGAATTTGACTAAGCAAGTAAGCATGACATAAATGCCTCATATAAATTCCATCACGCACACAGATAACAATCAAAGCCGCAAGTGCCTATTCAAATATGCTAAGGGGGTGTTTGGTTGGAGTAATTTAGAATTCCAGAATTTTAAATTTTAGAAAATTTAAATTCTTGAGAATTTAGAATTCCCGAATTTAAAATACGTTCGCATGTTTGGTTGGCAGAAATTTATAATTTTTTTTTAATATAAATTTCATTAATATTCTATTTAAAAGTTTAAAAACATTATAAAAAAAAGTTTGTAAAAAATTTATAAAAAAAGTTTATAAAAATTTATAAAAAAACATTTTAAAAAATTTATAAAAAAAGTTCATAAAAAAATTTTATAAAAAATTTATAAAAATTTTAGAAAAAAATTTTATAAAAAAAGCTTATAAAAAATTTATACAAAAATTTATAAAAAAGTTTATAAAAAAGGTTTATAAAAAAAGTTTATAAAAAATTAATAAAAAATTTATAAAAAAAATTATATAAAAAAAGTTTAAAAAAATTTATTAAAAATTTATAAAAAAAGTTTATAAATTTTTTTTCATAAAAAATATATTTAAAAGTTTATAAAAAAACAATAAGAAAGAAAGTTTATAAGAAAAATTCTAAGTAAATTAAAATTCATCACTTTTTGGAGACATTCTAATTTCCCTATTTTAAGGAATTTTAATTTGCTTTGCCATTTATATTTCCCCCTCTCTTTTGAAACAAACATGAAAATTGAAGGAATTTTAATTTCAAATTTCCCAAAATTCCATGAAATTACTCCAACCAAACGCCCCCTAAAACTTTCATCTCCAGGTGTAGGCTCAAGTAGTGGGCCTAACGTTAAAGGACTAGCTCCCTAAACCTGCATATATATAATAAGTCCGGGCTAAAATATGTAATCTGGGTTATAAGCCCAGTGGCCATAATTGCAATTTGAAATATGCTAAAACTTTCATCTCCAGGGGTAAATAAATAAAAGTTGGATCCACACTTTTGACATGTAAAAATATATTTCTTGCATTATGAGGTTTTTCCTATAAAAAAACATTTCGGGAGTTGCTACAATTAATGAAGTTCGGATATCATACTAATAGTTTTAATGAGCAACCGATAAAACCTACTAAGTATGTGCAACAGCAATTAAGCCACCAGAACCAATTTTGGGCAACAATAGTTTCAAACTTTCAATCATACAAATTTAGCATTAAAAATGGATCAATGGGTTAAAGCCTCACAAATGGGCCAAGAAAAGAAATGGGTCAAAAGAAGATGCCATTGTACATTTTTAGTACAAAAAAGCTCATAAATCATTTTAGTAAGTAAAACAATATTTGAGATATAAAAATAATGGTAATTATGCTTGACAGACTGATCATGTATACAAAATAAAATCTTTGGACATAGAGGTGTTATGGGTCAACCAAATCCTACACGTACCAAGCAATTACCATTGTGAAGTTTTGACCCATTCATTACTCAACCCACCCATTTTACAGCCCATATAGATAATCAACAAAACAAACCAACCTAAAAATTTGTTTAGAAGAGAAGAAAGTATCAATTGAAACTGTAGGTAACATGGAGATGAGTAATGCAAAATCCAGATCCAAAAGCCACCTAGAACAGACCAAGAAATCCAGTCACCTTAAACATGATTACATAATACTTGCAGTTTAGCATAAAGCTTGTATCACTGATTCTCCAAAAGAGTAATCACTTTGACAGATGAGGAAGCCTTGTAGAATTTCGACACTTCATTCATAGCTTCCTCTGAGTGCTTGCTGTAATTGTCTTTGTCATTCCAACTGAAAACTAGTTCCTCCAATGCAGTTCCATGCTCAAGTAAGAATCGTGCTATAGCTAGGGTTTCCTTTTCTCCGACAAAATTAAAAAACTCGAGCTTTTTCAGGTGACGAGTCAGGATTGTCCTTGTTTCAACTTCATCTAACTTCTCAACGAATGTTTCAAGGTGTTCGGATGAAACAAACTAGATCATCAAACAAAATCATAAGTTTTTTCACCTTGATCTAAATCCTTAAATAATGTTATGGAATTCACGGAAATCTTATTATGTTAATCTATTCATGCTAAATGAAGTTGTTGAAGCTTGCAGATGTGTATCCTAGCATGACTTATTCATGAAGGGTTAAAAGAGATTAAATCTAGAAACTTAGCAAAAGAGAAGGGGTAAGATGGTGGCAATATGGGTGGGTAAAAACTGTTAATTCTTTTTTAAAGGTTTAGACGACGAGTCTGGTTGGGTTCAGCCCAAAGAATTTGCCTGAAATTCGATCAGATGATGATTTTGTAAAATAAAATTACAATAACCAGATTCAGATTACTCCAGTAACAATCTGTGTTATGAGATAATAAGATTTAGGAGCTTTAATTTTCTTTTACCAAATTGACCCATTACATACAGTAACAAAATCATTAGTTGTAAAATCATTAGAGATGAGAAATACTACCTCAGTGATGATCAAATGAAGAAACTCGAGATTTGGAGAACATTTAACAATGCAGATGAGTACATCCATTAGGAAACAATCAATTACTATCTCCAATTTCTTCAGATTTGGAAAGGATTCAGGGAAACCTTCTTCCGGACGGTTACATTTACATCAATCACATGTGAATGAAATTGACTATGACAAAACGAGCAAGCAAAGTATTAGAATAATGATCAGGGGTAGAGGTAGGAAATGCTTTCACTGGGTTCAACTTATTTCTTTGTTTTACAAACACACATGAAATACAGTAATACCGCAGTCAGAATTTTGGTCGTTCTTGTCGATACTAAGCCATCTAGGACAATCATACCTAATTATATAAAAAGCGATAGGACCACTAAACCCACTTACATGAGCCAAAACAAGTACCCAAATACAAAGAACAGCGACTAAAAACATGTGCACACATGCATACTTATATCGTTACATTTATACTAATAAAACACGACATCAATTGTTTCGGATTGTATTCTATTCTATAAGGGTTAATCAACTTATATGAAACTGGCTCAATCCGCTAAGCATAACTTATGTCTCTCTTAATCGATCTCTAATTTACATACTCTTTATTCAGAATCGTGGAAAAACAACTACAGGGGGTTCATGGCTTCATGCTAGTAAAACCAGGGGGTTTAAGATAGCAATCCCACTAATAGTGAGGGAGTATATACGGTGACAATATTATGTTTCAGTGGGTTCGTTTGAACGTTCTGACCTATGTGTAGGTCCCGCCACTGATTTAATGANTATTCTATTCTATAAGGGTTAATCAACTTATATGAAACTGGCTCAATCCGCTAAGCATAACTTATGTCTCTCTTAATCGATCTCTAATTTACATACTCTTTATTCAGAATCGTGGAAAAACAACTACAGGGGGTTCATGGCTTCATGCTAGTAAAACCAGGGGGTTTAAGATAGCAATCCCACTAATAGTGAGGGAGTATATACGGTGACAATATTATGTTTCAGTGGGTTCGTTTGAACGTTCTGACCTATGTGTAGGTCCCGCCACTGATTTAATGATTCATGGTAAACCAATAAGTAGCAAGCACAACATAACATGACTTAAAGCATAATAACTATAGCTAGTGGTCATTTAGAACATAACTATTTTGGTCAGGCATGCATAATTTAAAACGGGCATAAACAATGATTGAATAAGAAAGCAACAATTCTCATGTAATTTGAAAGATCAAAACAAATATTGTAGAATAAGAATCTACCTGAACGAAAAAATAGGTAATCCACAGCGATTCCACATGAGAAACTTGAGCAAGAAACTCGCATACGGTGACACCAAAGTTATCATCATCTTCAGCCTACTCGTCCACATCTTCAAGTTCAATCATAGCTTTCTTCAAGGATTTTACGTCAAACGCAAAATGATTAGCCATATGACCTTCATACCACAAAGACACAAGTTTTGGGCATATAAGCGTAAGCCTTTCACATAATTTCTCTTCTTCATATTTCTTACGTTTTATAACAGAATCATAATCCAATCCCTTGTTATAAATTCTCAAAGTCTTAAGATTAGGACACGAAATAACCAGAGAATCAAGGTTGTATGTTAAGCAGTCAATAAAAGACAAATCCTCGAGCAATGGACAGTTTGTGAGAAATTGTTGTACTAAATCATTGTCTAACAACTCAACATTATGCAATCTGAGAACCTTAAGCGTCTTAGACCCGTGAAACTTTTCATATTCAAAGAATCTAGATAGTAGATACACAGCCAGCAGCAACTCCTCCAATGTATCACAATCTACCAAACAACGCGGCAAAACAATAGCTTCATCATTAACCCCACAGCCAAGTGACAAGGTAAGTTTTTTAACTTTTCTCATAACAACGAGATGAATCCAACGCCCTATAGTCTGCATATCATAATGATTTGAACAACGTAAACTGAAACTATCCAAACCTTGTGTTCTGTTTGCTAAAACCCAATACACAAACTCTTTGAATCTATTCTCACCAAAGGGCTTTGGTCCGCTCATAAGATTTATAGATGGAATTGAAGTCCACAAATACTTCCATCGTGTCGATAAGACACTGTTTCGGACTACTTCTTCGGTTGAATCAAGACGTGAAAGAATCGAGTGTAGAATAGGATCTGGTAACTCACTGATCCGATCAACGCCGTTTTCGATGTTGGATTTCTTCATGTTTTAGTGTTTTTAACCAAAATCACTACACAAACATTTTAGCAAACAGTTTGTGTACACATGTTGATGGAGAAATAAAGCGCGTAGGTTTCCTTCAATTTCTACTTTCAAAATGTGATTAATCTAATATTTTCAGTTTATATTTTTATACTAAGAATCAGCCCTCCTAAAATAAAATAATTACACTTTGACCCTTCCAATAAAAATGTTTATAAGTGGTGTCCTTGAGATATGTTGACGCAGAATAAACTTTCTGGTTCAACTAAAAAGCACGAAGATGTGATACTAGTAATCCACTTCTTTTAGTATACTAGACGAGTACTCGTGCGTAGAAACAGAATATTATACCAGCAGTGATGACGGCAGTGGATTCATATTAGGATGAGAGGCGGTTCTTGGTTTAGGGATAGAGGGGGGTTTGTATGTGTATTTTCTTAAGGGGCAATTTCATATTTCCATTTCNCGGCCCAGTCAAAAATGCAATTGTCCCACTTGTAATGCCTTATACCCGGCCAACCCAAAGGGGGCAGTTATCCCCACCCTCCTTATTTTTTTTATCTCCACCCCTCCTAATTTTTTATTTTTTTTAATCTTTTTTTTATTTTTATAATTTTGCTAATATAAAAAAACTATAAACCTGAAAGTGCGGAACAAAAAATATAAAGTTTAATATGTCAAACGCTTAAAACTATCAGAAATACGGAACAGAAACTGACAAAAAACTGTGTTGTACTGAAATAAAAAAGAGACAGGGAGGGGACAAAAGTAATATTCCCCCACTAGGGGGGGGGGTGTCCGGTTAACATAACCCAAACTAAACTACCCTAATATTTTGCAATATATAACACTAAACCTAGTGGTCCCTTCACTAAAAAACGCAGTCACAACAACAACCAAGAATCTATCTCTTCTTTGCAATAAACCAGATGCACCCTTTTCTTCATTAGTCAAATCGAACAAAACAAATCACACAATACGAATATTGTCATCTCTAAAACTTACAAAAACGTCTAAGGTTTATCAAACTTCTTAAATCCAAGATGTTTTCTTGAGTTTTAGAAGTGACCATACTCGTAACACTTCATTAAAAAAAATAATTCTGTTTGGTTATGAAGATTTGTGGAGTTTCATTTCTAACGCAATATCATCACTTCTGAAACTCAAGAACATATAGTGATATGGCGAACTATTTTGTAGTAGTTTGCTTATGTCACGATGTTTTCTTGGGTTTTGAGGTTATGATGCTGGTTAATAATATCATCGGCTCTTCAGATCTAGTTAGTTGGTCACGAGTATATTGTGTGTTTGGTTAAATATATGGAGATCTGCTGTTTAAGACTTTATAAATATCACCATTTGGCTGATTTTCAGGTTTTATGGAGGGAAAAGTTTGCATTTATGGGTGGGAATTATATGGAGGGTTGTACATTATGTTTAAATGATTGTAATTTTAGGTGTAGGGGTGTTTTTAATGCTATTAATGTATAATTCTAAGGATTTTGGTCTGAATTTCGATTCATGCTTGTTTTTGTTGTGCACAATGTTTTGCTTGTTGTAATTATGAAAATTCCTTGCTTTAAAGTGTTGTAAACCTTGCATCCTTTTTTGTACATCTTAATTTTTTAGAGAGAGGGTCATTCCTCCATTATAAGTAGTATAAATTACATACAGATGTGAACGGATTGTAGGATACACCCATTATATTTGAATCACATACAGATGTGAACGGATTGTTGCATATAAGGATGGAACCAAAACACATAGTCATCAGGTGCATTTAGAGGAAAAAATCAAACAAGACTACATACACAATTTTTTAGGACATGATACATTTTAAAAAAAGAGATTTTTTTACAAAATTAACACTATGATATAAAAATTCATGGGTGTTTCGAGACCCGCCCTAATTCCGTCAATGGTTGCATATGCTTCAAAGCACTTTTTGTCCAAGCTTATAACAAATTATTAACATTTCAAATACGATTTATCATCATCAAATACAAAGTGATATCAAACATAAATCTATCTCCCGTACAAAGCAAGCTTGCCCTATTGTTTCTACCTCAAAAATTCTAATCAACTGACACGTGTAATCTCTAAATTTTATTAGCCGTCGATTTTTTTTTCACAATTTGGGGCGGAACAACTTTGCCAGACTTCATTCCATTATTCAAACCTAAAAAAAACACACGCACAATAAAACTCTCACATATCCTCTCCCTCAAACCCTCGCCGGAAAATTTTAGATCCCAAAATCATTTCCATGGAACATAAATCCATGTTTTTAGTTATGGGATGTTTGTCCGTCATCGATTTAAGTCCGTTACCATATTCAATCGAACAGTAGATCAAACCCTCTCCCACAAGTGCCCCAAAACATAAACCGGGATTAGATACATGGAACTTCAAGATTCATCGATGTCGATTGTTGTCTCAATCGATTTGTTTCAGATTAGGAATTTTCCCTCAACTTATTTTTAACGATTTGGATGTTGTTAATAACATTTTATTCCGGTAATCTGGTCCCTCATTAGAATATATAATATTTTTCCGATTGATTCGATTTTGATATAATTTTATCTCATGTTATTTAATATTTATAACGATTTGATAGGTTGAATCACAATTTATTTCTTGTCATTTGAATTCTCATGTTAGGCTATATAACAATTTAACGGTTTATGAGATTTTGATGTTCTGCAAAATATACTATCATTTGTATGTAGATTTTCCAGATATGTTTTTATAATTTTATCCTTATAATACACACGTTTTTTTGATGCATATGTTCAGATCCAAGTTTGTATGTTCATGTTTTTATATTTTTAAATGAAATTTTAGGATTTTTGTTGATCTTTATTTGTCCAAAAAAATGTTAGGTTCGTGTTATTTTGAGAATTTTGCAGCTTTATTTGATTGTTAGTTGCGTCACCGTTATGTGTTCATCTTATAAACCAATCATCCACTACATTTGATCTTTTGTTGCATCACATCTATGTTTTTCCATTAACTTGCATCACATTCATGTTATTAGTGATTACCATTATTCCATTGTATACAATATATTAATATGTTCATCCCAAAAAATGAAATTGGGATTGTTGTCAATCTTTATTTGTCCAACAAAAATGTGTGGTTCGTGTTATTGTCATAAATCCGAAATTTGGTTTCTATGCATATGCTAATAATGGCATGTATATTCTACTAATCAAACTTTTTTGTGAAATTATTTAATAAACTTTGAAAAATCATTAGATAATTAAAGAAATGTTGAAAACCAAGTTGATAACATAGAAAATTTCAAATTTCAAATTCAAAAAACGTATCAGTTTAACCATCATCCTTTTTGTTTAGCTAATCATTTTAATTTGTGAATCTTTACCTTACTGGAATTTCGAAATTTGCTACATTTAACCTAATTCATCCCACTATATATTTCCAGTACATCCTAAACAATTCCTGATTCATCTCTCGATTTTTAGTGACTAAAATGTAAGTTTTATCTCTTAGGAATTGAGAATATGATTTTGTGCACACCATGTGTTTGATGAAATGTTTGTGAAGTAAATTATGTCATTTTAACTTTTTTTTTAGTGTTTAGGTTGTTGAATTCACTTATTGTTTATTATTATTATTATTATTATTATTATTATTATTTCTTTCGATTTTAAGTGTCAAATACTAATTCGAAATAACGTGTGTTGTACGGAGTAATTGTTTATTAATCGAGTGCTTGATTTAGTAGCAAGACCTTTTAAAATTTGGGGATTTTATTGTGTTTTGATTACATTAAAAGGGGTTATAAAGATTAGATTTTGATTGACGGCGTTCTTAATTTCCTCGATCTTGATGTTATTAGATGAATTAGTCTTAATCTAATATTGTTGCCAAAATATGTGACACATTAAGGTAGCATTACAATGTTTAGGCACACATTTTCCCCTAAAGAACGATCAATCCCCCGTACTTGCCACTCATTATACTACATCGGTCAGGTACACTGCCTGGTGGGGATTACAAGCTTCTCAAGATCCCTTGAGAAGTAAAACCTTTTACAAGGTTGCAAAACCACGCATCACAAGCTATGTTTAGTATTGGTGAGAATAATATCCAGGTCTAGATGGGTTGACTTCGTTTTTCTTCAAGGAATCTTGGTACACTGTAGGGGTCGAGGGTACAAAAGTTGTTCAGAAGTTTTTTTGAAAATGGTAAGTTAATTACTGAACTGAACCACACGGTTGTTACTCTTGTTCCAAAAGTTCATACTCCAACCAAGGTTAGTGATTATCGCCATGTATCTTGTTGTAATGTAATTTATAAATGCATTAGCAAGATTATATAGGATTGTATTAAAGGTAGTTTGAATGACATCATGAGTGAAAACCAGTCTGCATTTATCCAGGATAGGAGTATTACTGATAATATATTATTAGCTCAAGTTAATGAAGAGTTATCATTTTGGTATGGGTGCCCCACCATATGCTTTTAAAGCTGATATTCAAAAGGCATATGATATGGTAGATTAGAGATTTTACGTACTATATTGGGCCAATTTGGATATCATAGTGTCATGATCAAATGGATTATGAAGTGTGTTTCTACTACTTCTTTTTTCATCAGTGTAAATGGTTCTCTGCATGGTTATTTCAAAGGAAACATGGTTTAAGGTAAGGTGACCTAGTATGTGGAAAACTAGAAGGGGGGTTGAATAGTTTTACGTCTTCTTCAATTTATAAAACTTGGTTTCAAAATATTGATTCGAGTCTTATTGAATTGTTTGTTTGAAAAGCCTTTGATTAGAGTTAAGTATAAAAACAACTATATGATCTTATATGTGTGTCCTTTTAGGTTTATTATAAAAACTATGTTTAAGAAAACTTAGTTTAGTTTTAAAGTTTTGTTTACTCTTAAAACTTTGATTCGATCTTATGTGAACTCAAGTCTTGAACAATATGAATAACTATATCTAGGTATGAAAAATAATAACGATGTAAGCTAAGTATGTAAAATCAACACATGCATAATATAAACAATTATAGCTATATACGAGATGTAAGTAAGTAAGATAAGTAATAAATTAGAGTTGGAAAGATATAACCGCGAGACAAAGGATTTATAGTGGTTCGGCTACAAGGACACCTTCCTTGCCCTACTCCACTCCCCGAGTCACCTACTCGAGAGTTTTCTTCACTATGTCAACAAGCTCCCTTATGGAGGAGAAAGCCTTACACAACTTTTGCTTACACCAATTAACGACACTAAGCTAAATGTCGGGTTCTAATAGTAGCTAGAACCAATCTCACACCACTATACAACTTAGCACAACTCCTACACAACTTGTACACACCACAACTACGACACACCTTCACTACTTCACTACTTCTTGCTCTTCACAACTCTACTTCTTCTTCACTACTTCTACTAACAACTAACACACCTAGATCTATCTAATTACAAGCCTTCTACACCTTTACAAGTAATATACACAACTACTAGACAATATACACAAATGTACAATACTTCTTAACTTGATTGTTGAAGGAGTATTCTTCTTTTGCACTTTAATAGATGAGGGATTGAATCACTTGAAACAAAGATTAATAATCTTATGATCAAAGGGTTTTAGAAGGATGTTTAGAGAGAATTGGATCTGAAAATTTTCGTGCAAAAGGTGAGAAAAAATACCAGGTTAGAGAGGGTATTTATAGGCAAAAGTTTCTGACAAGAGGAGCGTGCCGGCCCCCTTAAATGGTGGCCGACCCCCTTAAAATTAAGGGGGCCGCCCTCCTGAAACGGGCAGTTTTCTTGTCTTTTTCTGGGGAAAGTTTATTTGGTAAAAAACTAACTGATTTTGGTTAAAAATTCGAATTCATATATTTATTATGAATTAAACATTTTCCTTTATTACCAAATATGTTTTTCAAAGAAATATAAAGTGTATATATAATTTTATAAACTTTGTAATGTTTAAATAAAAATCCCTTTGATCATAAAATGTATTAGACACTTGTTTATTCATACCTTAAATGATTTTGTTGGATGAAGTGATATTAGTTTTTAAATATTTGTTTACGTATTAATTTTGCGTTTCATGTTTTTACA
>LBNU01033633.1:4895-58687 GCA_014162995.1 Artemisia annua
GCGGACTAATGATGGCGGGGGTAGGGGTTTGGTGATGAGTTGGTAGAGTTTTTTTGTTAGGGGTGGGTTGGGTTATGGTGGTGGTGGGTTGTTGTGATGGTTTGACGTCGGTGGTGGTGAGGTCTGGTTTGGTGGTGGCGGTTTATGGTGATGGTGGTTCATGGATGGTGATGGTGGCGGGTTCAGATTGTGGTGTTGGTGTAGTGGCGGTTGAACCTCATTTGGACTGACCGCCGTAGTACCCAACGGTGGGCTGGCGGCCTAAGTTTTAGTGAAAGAAACACTGAGAGAGGTTTTTTTTTTTTTTTTTTTTTTTTTAAAAAGTGTGTTTTTGTGTGTGTAAATAAGATGAAAGAGTTGGTGTTTGGTTGTGTGATAAGAAGATAAGGTAATATAGTCATTTCAAGTAATATTTAAAATATAATACAACTTTTTGTTGATATCGGAACAATAGTTGATAGTTGCGTTGGCTTAAATGTTAATAAAAAAGTAGGTGTTTCATCTCGGTAACTTAGAGAAAGTACGTTGTTATTTTATGGTCTTTACCCTACTTTTGACCATACAAGTTTACGAGATTAGTTTATGGATTTTTATATCAAAAACATATGTATAAGTTTTCTACTGCCAAATATGTCTTTTCGTTTTTTGCAAGTTTCAACACGCTTAACAATTTCATAAAACAAAATATGGTTCGTTTGAGTCACTTTAACTAGACAAGTAAGCTTGTTTTGGGGCCTCTTTCGTCGTCTTTAGTTTGGGTTAACCTGCCTTTTGTTATTGATTTTTATCAAATCCGTCTAGTTCAAATTAACTGACGAATTCATTACAAGGCTTATTAGGCCGGTCTTAGAGAGGCTGAATAAGATATTTGGTTATTTTTAAGGGAGAAAAAAATGCCATACTATGATAAAGAATGTAATAATATTTAGTCATCCTTTCCCTTTGTTCATTTCAGGTCTTTGGAATTGCTAGTCGATCTTTTTAGCTTATTTGCAATATTTTTAAGTAGACAAGCAATTTAAAGTATGTGAATCATTAAAAAAATAAATAGTTTTCAATAAGCTCAAAACCGGTGTTCTTGTGCCACAACCCTAGTTATGAACTCGATTAAAGCATCATAAACACCTAAAAATAAAGCACAATATCAACCCATTGAATCAACAGGGCACGGGTTACAACCTTTTGGTGTGCACCGAGTATGGGATGAAACCGAGAGGTAATGAAGTCACATGGTGGGGGGTTTAATATGGTATATAGTATATACATTGTCTTCCGCGAGATGCATTTTTACTGTGGTTAGTTTTGTAAATATGAATTGGTTTCGCATGCACACTTGCTTTTGAATGTTCATATCATAACCAGGTGTGGAATTTTGTGAAAGACTATGCAAAAATGCAAGGAGTGTCGCATCAAGTTCAACAAGCCGTAAGTTTTCTAAAAGGAAATGATTGGGACACCCAACTGTACAACAGATAATGCACACTGTAAACATAATACAACTATTTAATGCACAAAGTTGAGTGTCCCAATCATTTTCAAGAGTGTGCAAATCAATTCCTTTCCTAAAGGAAGATGAGTTTTAAGCATTGTTCGTAGGCTTACTTTCAAGGCAACAATATACTATATTTGGCGAGAACATAACTAACGGTTATTCCAAAAGCGGGAGCAATGAAAGGAGCATCTACGTAAGTAAATTTGTGAAATTGTTCGAATGAAGTTGATGTGTTTCAAGTTTAATGATACGGCCTGTGTAAACGGGATGATGGAAGTATGGAAGCTATATAAAAAGGTTATAAGGATNTTTTTTTTTAATTTTTTGAAATAATTATTTAAAAATTCTAATCTTATTGTTAATTGCATCTAATCTATATTTTTTGTATTTATCTTCTACTTGTGCTGTGGATAAATATTAAATGTTACATAATAAGAAAATATATATATATTTTTTAAATATCTTATCTATATTTTTTGTATTTATCTTTTACTTGTGTTATGGATAAATATAAAATGTTACTTAATAAGAAAATATATTTTTTTTTTAAATAAAATTATTACTAAATAAGGTATGGTTCCAATTTTTTTGAAATGAAAAATTCCCAATAGAGGTTTTGTTTTATTATATAAAAGATTCGCTAAAAATACTAATTAACATAGTTGTGTTTTGGTCATCCCACATCGCTGTGCGAAGAAAACTAGCTAAGAAGAAATAACTATTAAAAGGAAGGAAGGGGTTGATTTCTAGTAAGCTTTGATATTTTCAAAAGCCACATTTTTTGTTTTTACCATGCTGGAAAACTTTCTAAATTTAAGCTTTTATAAGCTTGATATTGTGATTGTATTCAGCATTGTAAAATAAAACATGTGATTTTTTTCAATATCACTAAGCTCACTAAATATCAAGTTTAAATTAGCATAATGATGCTTTCACTAAATATCAAGTTTACATTTCATGTTACTCCTAAAGTCCTAATCAAATATTTTTTGCATTTTGTTTATAAATGAAAATATTAATTTCGTGATGGGCTTGCTGATAAAAGTAAACAAGTTGGGTTCAAAACTGATGAATCAGTTTTGGTGACAAAATAAGTAGATATATATTATCATATGGAGAGATATTGTAGCTTTATACTTTCATAAGCGCAGATCAAGATCATGCGATGCTTTTTTTAAGTAAAAATGAACTAACTTTTGACAATATTCTTGTTTATTTAAGTTAATATGCTGCAGATTATGTGACTGTGTCAAGACCACCATATGATATGATCTTTGACAAATGGTGTATTTTCGTATATGCATGATGTTAGTAAGGAAACTGAGATACGTGAGTTCAAAATCTGTTATGCTATGTACGGTAATCTTAATGCTATTAGAGTAACAAGATGACATCGCCGTTACAACAGGTCGTTTCAACAACCAGTTAAGTCCATCAGTGGTACCTTTAGATTCGCGTTTATTTTAGTTAATTTCACTATATAAAGGTTTTGCTTATGCCGTTGTTAAATGTTGGTTGTTAATATGTTGCGGGTTGTGCGAGTATATAAAGACCAGCATGTGAAATGGGCTTTACCAAATGGTAGATTTGCGGATGTAAATGATGTTAGTCAGAAACTCAGATATGGAGCCCACTCTTTCGTCATGTTATTCAAGGAATGCTTTCTTGCAATAATATTAATGCTACTAGAGGACCAAGATGGCATTGTTGATACGACGTGGCGTATCATAAAATAGTTGATCGAAGTCCATCAACGGTAATCTTCTTCAGCCATGGCGAATACAATCCTTGTTCAAGCTGGTGATCCAACAAAGCTAAGTGAGGAATATAATTACAAAATTTATTTGATGACCATTGGCGTGACGTAGCATGAAAAAGGTTTTATATATTAATTCAAACATTAGAATGAGCTTATACTTGCTAAGCTAGCATTCACAAATATCAAACCATTGTCAATTGGCTTCGGTTGTATTATATTCTGTCTCAATTCCTAGAAGTTTTTCATGATTGTTTTGTGAAAAAAAACAAAAAAAATGGAAATTTCTATTTTTGTTAAAATGAATTGGATTTTGGTCATCCCACATGGCTCTGTGAAGGAGAGTAGCTAGAGGAAGTTTTTAATAAATAGGAAGGGAAGGGTGACAAACAAGGTAGGTTGGTTAATATCTTCAAAACTCACCATTAAGAGGTTTTTCCCGGTAATATGCCGAGGAAAACTTTTTTAGTGTGTGTTTTTCAGATTTTAGCTGATTAATTAGGCAAGTGTAGTTTAAATGTTTCTAATTCTTATACTTTGTAGCATCTTGGTAATATCTTTTAGAGTAAATTACACCGGTTGTCTTCAAACTTAGCCCAATTCTTCAATTTTTCCCAAATTTTCAAAAATCGTAAATATAGTCTTAACATTTTCTATTAATTGCGGGCATGGTCCTTTTTTGGTAATGCTCGTTAATCTTTCCGTTAGCTGCAAGGGACTTTTCGTCCTTTCTTGTCCAAACACCATATTAATATCCTTTTTTAACACTCTACAACATTAACACCCCCTTCAACTCTTCTTCAGACTCTAACCCTCATCACCACCGAACACCACCATACCCACCACCACTTCACCACACCGCCACCACCAACATACCATAGATCAAAGCCGTGCTTTGAAAATCTTTCCTCATCTCCATATGTGATCATTTACGAACTTGATGTAGGGCGATATGGTCACTGTCGTCAAGTACTGATGTATTGCCACTCCATATTATTTTTATTGTTTCTTCGTCTTTTTCTTAGTTGACAATTATA
Source organism: Artemisia annua (assembly GCA_014162995.1). Lineage (NCBI taxonomy): Eukaryota > Viridiplantae > Streptophyta > Magnoliopsida > Asterales > Asteraceae > Artemisia > Artemisia annua. The sequence continues at coordinate 9,181 of LBNU01033633.1, forward strand.
GTCAAAGCCGTGCTTTTACCAATGGCAGGATGTTGTTCTTCCTAAAATAATCTTTTTGGACTACAAATTAGTCTTTTTCATAAAAGTTTTACTAAAAACGAGTACGTAAATATCTGTATCTTTTCTCCAAAAAATGTGTCGGTAAAATCTCTGACAATACAAAAATTATATACAAGTAGTCAAAGTAATGTGACATGATGAAAGTTAGGCACTATAATTTTTCAGTAAAGTTATCTTTACTACATATAATGGAAAAATGGTCAACAATTGAAATGTTGAGTTTTCAAGAAATATTGAGTTTTCATTAATGGTCAAATGAGAGAGAAAAGTGATAATACTTTTATTAAAACACCACATTACTTAAAAGTACAATGATTTATAAACATTGTACAACCAATTAAAAACATATCTACCAAATTAAATACAACCAATTAAAACGCAAACCGGGTTGACCCGGGACGCTTCAAACCCGGCGGGTTGACCCGGTTTAATTTGACCCATTTCCAACCCAACATAGCAAGTTGACCCGGTTTAAATCGACCCATTTTTTGACCGGAACGGTTCAACCACCCGGGTCGAACCGGGTTTCAAAACATTATCCATTACTTAAAAGTACAATGATTTATTCACATTGTACAACCAATTAAAAACATATCTATCAAATTAAATACAACCAATTAAAACACAAACCGGGTTGACCCGGGACGCTTCAAACCCGGCGGGTTGACCCAGTTTAATTTGACCCGTTTTCGACCCAACCTAGCATGTTGACCCGGTTTAAATCGACCCATTTTTTGCCCAGAACGGTTCAACCGGTTGAACCACCCGGGTCGAACCGGGTTTCAAAACATTATGTTTAATTCCCAAATCTTCAAACTTTTATTATTTTTCGTTTATAACCTATAAACTTTTTTTTATCAATAAACTATTTGTCGCTATAAAATCTCGTTGCTATGCACGGGTACTCGTCTATTTATAATATGTTGCAAGTTGGTTGTCTTTTTGGTAATTATCTGTTTTGCTAAACATTCTTTGGTGCTCATTAACGTCCACTAGTTGGTTAATGTTAAGGAAAAAGATTGGGAGACCTAAAATTCATGCCTAATTTTGTGCCTAACCTATGTGTCAATAACTTATTGATTAGTAAAGAAGTGGACCCGGTTAGTGCAACCAATGAATCATTGCCACATAGATTTAGGCATAAGATTAGGCATGAATTTTAGGTCTCCCAATCACTTCTCGTTAAGGAAAAAGCAATATTCTCTTTGAAATAGACGTGTTACTTTTGTCTAGAAATGTCTTTTTTTTTTACTTGGTGCGGTTTCATTATATCGAGTAATAGTAATTACTAGCATTATATTTGTGTGGTACTAACTTTAAGAAATACAGGCATGTGGTATCTTTTATATAATAAAAGAATTACATCATTTAATCTTAGTTGGTGCGATTTCTATAGTATTGTGTTTCTGACTTAATCTTAGTTCCTAAGCTTTCTTTTGCTAAACTCTTTCATTCAATTGGTATGCTTGCACTAATCACATTACAAGTGTTTCAATGGTCTTCTTGTAAGTTAAGCACTTATTTCGGTCATCCTTGATGCAACAAACATGTTTTCGACTTTTAAGTATGTTAATCACTAAAAAACTCAACAACTTCAGTGTTGTCGCCACTAGTAAGAAGAATAAGTAACTTCAATTGTGTTTTGGTCATCCCACATCGCTGTGTGAAGGAAAGTAGCTGAGGGGAAATAACTATTAAAAGGAAGGAAGGGGTGGTTTACAAGCGTAGGTTTTTTGATGTTCTCAAAAGCCACATTGGTTTTTTTCAAAAGCCACATTGGTTTTTTTGGGCTGCCGTATGACTTTATAAATCTAAGCTTTTATAAGCTTGATGTTGTAGTTATGGCAGTGTAAATAGAAGTCATGTGACTTTTTCCAGTATCACTAAGCTGACTAATTATCAAGTTTAATTTAGCACAACAACACTTCAGTTAAATTACATTACATGTTACTACTAATCAAATATTTGATGCATTTTTATTATAAAAAAATCTTAATTTGGTGATGGGCTTGCTTATAAAAGTTAACAAGTTCGGTTACGTGTTTGCCCACAAGTGTTTAATAAATTTTACCAGAGTATTGATATCAAAACTAATGCATCAGTTTTAGTGACAAGATAATTAGATATTTATTCATATGGAAAGATATTGTAGTTTTTTACTTTCATAAGTATAATCAATCAGTTAATAGCTAAGTATGAAAAATATATCATATTTTCTTCAATTTGCATTTATGACAAAAAAAATATTGTGATATTATGGATCTTTGATATAGTATTGTATTCAGACGAGGTATTTAGACCGCGCGTTTCCGCGGGATATTTGTATACGTAAGAAAAATGAAATGGTACACATTATGATATCAATAATTTGAGAAGCATCATGCTGGCGAGGTTGAAGATTTACCCAAAGAGAATCAAAATTACAAAAAACAAAGACAAAAAGCATAAACAAAACATTACTGCATATTCCTTGTGTGTGTGTACATGATACTGAGTTCCACAAACCATTAGTACACATTGGTTAAGGAGTAGCTAACGGTCCCTCTACTGGTTAGAATTCGCTTCCCGATGGTGCGGGGCTTGAATTTACAACACTTGACTAGCGGAGATTGAGAACGGATATTTGAGTTGAAATTTGAGCTACACCTTGATCACTGGTACATGATGACCAAAAAAGTTAAATTACATGCACAATATTGCAATAATAAAGGAGCGGAGGTATAAATGAAAAACTGTTTGTGTAAAACTCTTTAAAATCTTTAAAAGTCGGTTTCCATCTCAGTTTTTATATATAAATATAAAACCCTAACTACACACACACACAAAATCATCATCATAATCATGGATCGAGTAGAAAATTGCAGATACCGTGTACACAAGGCGGTTTTGATAGAACCGCGTATAAAGCCTAACCACACAACACACACACACATCATCATCATCATCATCAATGGATCCAGTAGAAAAATGGTTAGAGAGTCAGTTGCAGGTTGCGGAATCGGAGATGAGTCATACTGCGATTGAGCATTTGACATATGTGGCGGCGGAGTTATATTTAGCAGGTATTATCACCGATCGGAAGTATCCGCCGCGGTTTCATAGTAGGCTGTTTGCGGTTTTGATGAGGATGTTATCGGATATTAATGATTATTATGAGGAGGGGGATTCTTTTCGCTTTGGGAAGGAGTGTTTGGTTAGGCTGGCTAAACATTTGGGTGGGGTTATTATTTTTCCGGTTGCGTATGACCAGTTTTCTGAGTATTTGGCTGCGCCCGATACCGAGTGGCGTAAACATCATGCCGCTCTTGTTGCACTTGCACAAATTTCCGGGGGATGCTCAAAGGTACTATATACTACTACTACTACTACTACTAAACTGTTATCTGTATTTAATTTGATCTATTTTTTTTTTAGTAACCTTCAACTCCAACTAATTTGCCTCCTCCTAACATCATCTTTATAAATTTTAATAATTGGATTGTTTCCAGTTTGCGCTTGTGTTTAACTAAACGGTTGTGCGTGCAGGTCATGATTAGAAATTCCCAACAACTGGTGACCATGGTGTTGAACTCATTTCGTCACCCTCACCCACGTGTCAGATCGGCTGCTCTTACTGCCATTGTCCGCTTGTCTCATGATTTAAACTTGCAGCCTCGCTACTACACCCGCATGCTGCCAGCTTTAGCTTCAGCGATGGATGACTTTGAGTATCCCAAACTTCAGGTAGTTGGATTTTGGGTTATTCACTATTGAGTTTGTTATATGTTTAGAGCAAGCTATATATATATATATATATATATATATATATATATATATATATATATATATATATATATATATATATATATATATATATATATATATATATATACACTTTAAGGCGAAAGGAAATTGAACTGGCTATTATAGCATATAGTCAAGTAACATTTGATTAATTTTCCTCACTTATGCTAAAAGGGACTTGAATGCATTAATTAGTGATTCTCTTTTGGCCTGTTTAATAGTACATGTTTACTTCTAAATGGGCAGCATGGCTTTGATATTTACTCACCTTTTACGCCACCTTCACGTTTTCCCCTGTAGCAGATGCGTTTTCAGAGATTAGTTTTTATATGCAGCATCCCTAGCATCAAGTTGATGCTTCTAACAACCCCACTGCCTAAACATGATGCTTGCTTTTTTGCTAATGTACAGGCACATGCTGCTTCTGCTGTGATAAATTTCATTAAGAACTACTCTACACCTGATATTTTGACGCCTTACCGGGATGAAATTGTGAGCCAACTCTCTGTACTGCTACAGGTAAAACTCTTCAGGACTGCTTAATATAGTTAATATTCATTCATTGGGGTCATTTATTTTCTTTTACACAATGTTTATAATTTTTATTATTATTATTTTTTTGCAGAGTAGTAATACATGGGTACAAGAAGCCGCTTTGACTGCTCTAGCATCAGTTGCTGATAATTCATTGCAGGTAAAGTCAACATAATTTGAATATGACTACTAGTTTACTATCATTAATTAGCTGTATAACCCATATGACTAATATGGTGCATAAATAGGGACAATTCCAAAAGTACCATGATGAAGTTATGCCCTACTTGAAAGCAATATTAGTTAGCAAGAATGATAAAGCTAGCCGTATGCTTCGAGTTTATGCCAAGAGGTGTATCGATCGTTTTGCAGTTGAAAAGGACAAATTTAGAGATGCTCCTAAGCAGGTAATCACTCACTCTTTTTATATAGCCAGTAGGATGGAATATATGATTATTTTTTCACTTGATACGCTTAGTGGCTTTTAGGGAACAGGAAGTTAGTTATGCAGTTTTGTTCTTTGTGGACTTGTGGTTTAATATAACAGAAGTTCGTAATCATAAAGTTTCTTGTAATCTTGAAAATGGTTGGACTTGTGGTTTAATATAACCAGTAGGATGGAATATACGATTATTTTTTCGAGTTAGTTTCGTAATTAGTTTTCAAAAAGTTTGTTGTGACTTAAGAATAACAAAAATATGACTATCTTTTGCGGTTCTAAGTCTTTGTGTTGGTATACATAGTTTTTCTGTTTTAGGGCGGGTAACTTTAAAATGCAAATTAAACCTGCTGGTAATACGTTTCTTTAGTTTGGCATTTTATTGTATGCTTAGAACCAACATAATATCGATCGGTAGACACTGTTTAAATTAACATTTGCAGGTGGTTTTGTGCAACTGTTTCTCACTCGGTTGCTTGCTACTTATTAAGTTGTAATGAATGGGCTAACCGGTATGAATGGAAGTTAAACTAGTATTTTTAAAGGTAGCCCTTGTATTAGGTTTGATGCTGGTGTACTTGGTTTCTCTTCCTACTATGACCTATATGAAAATGTACATGGAGTTAGCGACATCTGTTATAGCTTGTGGGTCATGTGCAATTATTTAGAAGATTGGATTGCTCTATAGATTGGTTGCAAAAGCCCTTTTTTTGTTACTTCTTAAAGAGCCTCTCAGTTAGGTTTGCCTCTATTTAGTTTTGATCTATTGAGCTGGCTTGTTAGCTTAGTAAGGCTGAGATATGTCACAAGCGTAAATATCAAGCAGGGCCTTTTATGTTTTATAGACAAAAATTTTCGACTATTAAGCAATTTCTTAAGAAAATTTGTTTACAGACGTAAAAATAAAAATGAGTAATATAGCATAATTTGGTGTTTCACTATGTTAAGTTCTAGAACGGCCTAGGTTTTCCAGAAATCGGTTCACTAACATAGGCATGCAACAATGACAACTCTTTAGTACTATCAAATTAGTTGGAGTAGGGACTAATCTCATTATCTTTGCAATATATAGGCTTATAAATCTTTATACTTTTTATTTATTGGATTTCTCAACTGGCTTGTCGTTTTGAGCTTTCTGAATTAGTGGTCACATGTTCGCTGTAATTTTGTAAACTTATCAAACTTTAGGCACTTCAAGATTAATATAAGTGATTTCCCAAATCTGGATGTGAAGCCAACATTTATTGCAAATAAACTTTAGCCGAGTGTGATGAACAAAGATGCTGATAATTATATTTTTTGGCAATCAACAGGCACCAGGAGAGAAGGTGATAAAGACGGTCAAAGGCTACAATTTAGGAAAAAGGAAGTGTCAGCTATCTGAGCCTGGATCAAGGCCTAAAAAGATTGCCCCGTCCAAATGCAAATACCCTGTACACAAGGCGGTTTTGATAGAACCGCGTATAAAGCCTAACTACACAACACACACACACACATCATCATCATCATCAATGGATCCAGTAGAAAAATGGTTAGAGAGTCAGTTGCAGCTTGCGGAATCGGAGATGAGTCATACTGCAATTGAGTATTTGACATATGTGGCGGCGGAGTTATATTTAGCAGGTATTATCACCGATCGGAAGTATCCGCCGCGGTTTCATAGTAGGCTGTTTGCGGTTTTGATGAGGATGTTATCGGATATTAATGATTATTATGAGGAGGGGGATTCTTTTCGCTTTGGGAAGGAGTGTTTGGTTAGGCTGGCTAAACATTTGGGTGGGGTTATTATTTTTCCGGTTGCGTATGACCAGTTTTCTGAGTATTTGGCTGCGCCCGATACCGAGTGGCGTAAACATCATGCCGCTCTTGTTGCACTTGCACAAATTTCCGGGGGATGCTCAAAGGTACTATATACTACTACTACTACTACTAAACTGTTATCTGTATTTAATTTGATCTATTTTTTTTAGTAACCTTCAACTCCAACTAATTTGCCTCCTCCTAACATCATCTTTATAAATTTTAATAATTGGATTGTTTCCAGTTTGCGCTTGTGTTTAACTAAACGGTTGTGCGTGCAGGTCATGATTAGAAATTCCCAACAACTGGTGACCATGGTGTTGAACTCATTTCGTCACCCTCACCCACGTGTCAGATCGGCTGCTCTTACTGCCATTGTCCGCTTGTCTCATGATTTAAACTTGCAGCCTCGCTACTACACCCGCATGCTGCCAGCTTTAGCTTCAGCGATGGATGACTTTGAGTATCCCAAACTTCAGGTAGTTGGATTTTGGGTTATTCACTATTGAGTTTGTTATATGTTTAGAGCAAGCTTTATATATATATATATATATATATATATATATATATATATATATATATATATAATATATATATATATATATATATATATATATATATATATATATATATTCTTACACTTTAAGGCGAAAGGAAATTGAACTGGCTATTATAGCATATAGTCAAGTAACATTTGATTAATTTTCCTCACTTATGCTAAAAGGGACTTGAATGCATTAATTAGTGATTCTCTTTTGGCCTGTTTATTAGTACATGTTTACTTCTAAATGGGCAGCATGGCTTTGATATTTACTCACCTTTTACGCCACCTTCACGTTTTCCCCTGTAGCAAATGCGTTTTCAGAGATTAGTTTTTATATGCAGCAACCCTAGCATCAAGTTGCTTCTTTTAACAACCCCACTGCCTAAACATGATGCTTGCTTTTTTGCTGATGTGCAGGCACATGCTGCTTCTGCTGTGATAAATTTCATTAAGAACTACTCTACACCTGATATTTTGACGCCTTACCGGGATGAAATTGTGAGCCAACTCTCTGTACTGCTACAGGTAAAACTCTTCAGGACTGCTTAATATAGTTAATATTCTTTCATTGGGGTCATTTATTTTCTTTTACACAATGTTTATAATTTTTATTATTATTATTTTTTTGCAGAGTAGTAATACATGGGTACAAGAAGCCGCTTTGACTGCTCTAGCATCAGTTGCTGATAATTCATCGCAGGTAAAGTCAACATAATTTGAATATGACTACTAGTTTACTATCATTAGCTGTATAACCCATATGACTAATATGGTGCATAAATAGGGACAATTCCAAAAGTACCATGATGAAGTTATGCCCTACTTGAAAGCAATATTAGTTAGCAAGAATGATAAAGCTAGCCTAATGCTTCGAGTTTCTGCCAAGAGGTGTATCGATCATTTTGCAGTTGGAAAGGACAAATTTAGAGATGCTCCTAAGCAGGTAACCACTCACTCTTTTTATATAACCAGTAGGATGGAATATATGATTATTTTTTCACTTGATACGCTTAGTGGCTTTTAGGGAACAGGAAGTTAGTTATGCAGTTTTTTTCTTTGTGGACTTGTGGTTTAATATAACAGAAGTTAGTAATCATAAAGTTTCTTGTAATCTTGAAAATGGTTGGACTTGTGGTTTAATATAACCAGTAGGATGGAATATACGATTATTTTTTCGAGTTAGTTTCGTAATTAGTTTTCAAAATGTTTGTTGTGACCTAAGAATAACAAAAATATGACTATCTTTTGTGGTTCTAAGTCTTTGTGTTGGTATACATAGTTTTTCTGTTTTAGGGCGGGTAACTTTAAAATGCAAATTAAACCTGCTGGTAATACATTTCTTTAGTTTGGCATTTTATTGTATGCTTAGAACAAACATAATATTAGACACTGGTTAAATTTGGAAAGTGTATTAACATTTGCAGTTGGTTTTGTGTAACTGTTTCTCGCTCGGTTTGCTTGCTACTTATTAAGTTGTAATGAATGGGCTAACCGGTATGAATGGAAGTTAAACTAGTATTTTTAAAGGTAGCCCTTGTATTAGGTTTGATGCTCGTGTACTTGGTTTCTCTTCCTACTATGACCTATATGAAAATGTACATGGAGTTAGCGACATCTGTTATAGCTTGTGGGTCATGTGCAATTATTTTGTAGATTAGATTGCTCTATAGATTGGTTGCAAAAGCCCTTTTTTTGTTACTTCTTAAAGAGCCTCTCAGTTGGGTTTTCCTCTATTATGTTTTGATCTATTGAGCTGGCTTGCTAGCTTAGTAAGACTGAGATATGTCACAAGCGTAAATATCAAGCAGGGCCTTTTATGTTTTACGGATAAAAATTGTCGACTATTAAGCAATTTCTTAAGCAAATTTGTTTACAGACGTAAAAATAAAATTGAGTAATATAGCATAATTTGGTGTTTCACTATGTTAAGTTCTATGTAGCATAATTTGGTGTTTCACTATGTTAAGTTCTATGAGGTGCGATCCCCTACAAAGGGGACAAAAAATACAAAGTCTACAAAGTAATTGTAGCCATCCGATCCCCTTTGCTTTCCATCTAACGGTCCAAAATTAAGTGGGGAAAAAAAAACGCTCATCCCTATTAAAAAGGGTAAATCCGTCAATCAACCACCAAAACCCGTCTCTTCTTTTCCTCCATCTTCTCACTCACTCTCTATTCATTTCAATTTCACTCTCCATCTTCTCTCTCTAAACCGATCAAAATTTGGGGGAAAAATTAGGGTTTCAATTTTCGATCATCTCTAATCGATTAAAACACATAAAATTAAGGTCGAAAAGATGAATCCAACTGGTAAGTTTATCATTTATGTTTTAATTAAGTTTTAATTTTGATTAAATTTAATTTTTTGCATGCGTATTTTTTAAAACTCTTCACACCGTCACCATCAGGTACCAACTAATAAAACTCTTTTTTGTACTTTTCAAATTCATAATAATCGGGTAAACATACAAGATCTGTTGTTGAAATGTGATCGATATAATGATGCACACCAAGTGCTCGATGAAATGCTTCAACTAGATTCAGGTCATAAATGTGATAGAAATCTGGTTTTAATGGCGATTGATGATTTTCAGGTTCATCATTTAGTGCATTTTTTGTTATCAACTTATTTTTATTAGTTATCTGCTTATTTTTATTAGAGGTTCATCAGTTAGAATATTTTTTGTTATCTGCTTATTTTTATCAAAGGTTCATCAATTATTTTTATTAGAGGTTCAGCAGTTACAATATATAAAAATAAGGTTCAGCAGTTACCATGCCTTCATGGTTAGATTAGTAGCATGCTTATTCACTAGAATAACTTGCTAGAATAGATTAGAATGAGGTTCATCAGTGATTGCTGGTTATCATGGTTAGATTAGAAGTTGTGGATACATTACAATAACTTGTTAGAAATAGATTAAAAAGAGGTTCATCAATGATTGCTTGTTATCATGGTTAGATTGGAAGGTTGCAGATACATTGCAATAACTTGTTAGAATAGATTAAAAAGAGGTTCATCAGTGATTTCATGTTATCATTGTTTAATTAGTACGTTGCAGATACATTGCAATAACTTGTTAGAATAGATTAGAATGAGGTTCATCAGTGATTGCTTGTTATCATGGTTAGATTAGAAGTTGCGGATACATTGCAATAACTTGTTAGAAATATATTAAAAAGAGGTTCATCAATGATTGCTTGTTATCATGATTAGATTAGAAGGTTGCAGATACATTGCAATAACTTGTTAGAATAGATTAAAAAGAGGTTCATCAGTGATTGCTTGTTATTATTGTTTAATTAGTACGTTGCGGATACATTGCAATAACTTGTTAGAAATAGATTAAAATGAGGTTCATCAGTGATTGCTTGTTATCATGGTTAGATTAGAAGTTGTGGATACATTGCAATAACTTGTTAGAAATAGATTAAAAAGAGGTTCATCAGTGATTTCTTGTTATCATTGTTTAATTAGTACGTTGCGGATAAATTGCAATAACTTGTTAGAAATAGATTAAAAAGAGGTTCATCAGTGATTGCTTGTTATCATTGTTTAATTAGTACGTTGCGGATACATTGCAATAACTTGTTAGAAATAGATTAAAATGAGGTTCATCAGTGATTGCTTGTTATCATGGTTAGATTAGAAGTTGTGGATACATTGCAATAACTTGTTAGAAATAGATTAAAAAGAGGTTCATCAGTGATTTCTTGTTATCATTGTTTAATTAGTACGTTGCGGATAAATTGCAATAACTTGTTAGAAATAGATTAAAAAGAGGTTCATCAGTGATTGCTTGTTATCATTGTTTAATTAGTACGTTGCGGATTCATTAGATAACTTGTTAGAATAGATTAAAATGAGGTTCATCAGTGATTGCTTGTTATCATGGTTAGATTAGAAGTTGTGGATCCTGCTGAAGTTAGAATAAGGTTCATGGTTAGATTAATGATTGCTTGTTATCATGGTTAGATTAAAATAAGGTTCATCAATGATTGCTTGTTATCAATGATTGCTTGTTCATCAATGATAAAAATAAGGTTCATCAATAGATAAAGAATAAGGTTCAGCAGTTAGAATAGGTATGAATAAGGTTCAGCAGTTAAAATAGATGAAAAAAGTGTTTATAGTTATTTTTCATTGAAAGATTGTTCATCAGTTGTTTTTTTTATTGGATAGGAAAGAAGCCTATGACTTTAAGATCCTACTCTCCAAGTGATGATGACTTTGTTGAACACGCGTTTACTACTAAAAGAACTCGGAGTTCATCGAAAGCTGATCAACCGGTTTCTAAAATGAAAACAAACATGTAGTGGATAGCGAGGTTGAAGAATATCAACGTTTACCTATGAAGGAAAAGCGAATGCTCCAGAACATGTCAGCAAAGAATATTGCAGAACGTGCTAGCGATTATTTTGAACAGGAAGCTAGTGCTCTTCTTCGACAGAACTAAAAACAATCTGATCTAATAGTTTGTTATGGTTAAATATTTTGCAGTAGTAACCTGATCTAATTGGTGAATGTTTTACTATATATATTAGTTTTTGGTTGGTTGGTCTGGACAAGTTATTTTAGTTTAATAGAATTATCAGTTTGTTATGTTAAATAAAAGGGTAAAGACCATAAAATAACAACGTACTTTTTCCAATTTACCGAGATGAAACACCTACTTTTTTATTAACATTTAAGCCAACGAAACTATCAAGTATTGTTCCGATGAAACACCTACTTTGATGAACCTGAATTTATTTCTTGTTTGTTGATGAACCTGAATTTATTGATGAACCTGAAAAAAATTTGATTAACTTTTATAAGTAAATTTTGATGAACCTCTAAAATTTGATGAAAATCTCTTAAAAGAAAGAACATATTATAAGTAAAATTTGATAAACCTGAAGAACTTTTATATCAATTTTATAAGTAAACTGATGAACCTAAACAATAAATTTGATCAAAATAGAATACTACAATACTATTATCTCAATTCAAATTTACTTTGAATATTATTTTAAAAAAAAAGCATTCTTATCAAACAAACATCACATTTATTTGTCTAATAGAAAAATCAAAGTTACTTCGCCTTCCTAGCAGCAGTCTTCTCAGCCAATTTCGCATTCTTAGCAGCCAACCTCGCCTTCTGCTTCATCTCCTTCGCAACAGCCTTTTCACTAGCCTTCTTAGCAGCAATTTGAGCTTTAATGGCATTGCATTTCTCCTGGTTATGATCGTTCATACTAGATTTGCAGGTTGTACAGTTCTTCTTTTTACGCTTCCCACTTGCATTAAGTGAACGTTCAACACTGCTCTTAATACTCTTTCGCGAATCCTTAGTACTAACCTGTTTTGGACAAAAAAAAAATGATCAAAAAATATGTTGAACAACTGATGAACCTATCATAAGTGATGAACCTATAAAAACTGATGAAACTATGATAACTGATGGGCCTAGGATAACACAAGACAAAAAACTGATGAACCTATAATAACTAATGAACCTATATTTGATGAACCTATGATAACTCCTAACCTGTGATAACATAAAACTGATGAACCTATGTTAACATAACAGCTAAAAACACATAATAAAGGAATAAAAATGATCAAAAAATATGTTGAACAACTTATGAACCTATCATAACTGACGAGCCTATAATAAAACTGTTGAACCTATAATAACTGATGAACCTATAATAACTGATGAATCTTATTATAATATACTCTAAACAAGTTGTTCTAATGAATCCGCAACCTATCAACTAAACCATGATAAACAAGTAATAATAAATGATAAACCCTCTAAACAAGTTATTCTATAGAATCAGCAACCTATCAACTAAACCATGATAACAAACAATAATTGATGAACCTCTTTTTAATCTATTCTAAACAAGCTATTCTAATTAATCCGCAACCTATTAACTAAACCATGATAACAAGCAATAACTGCTGAACCTTATTCTAATATATTCTAACAAGTTATTCTATAGAATCCACAACCTACTAAATAAACCATGATAACAAGCAATAAATGATGAACCTCATTCTAATCTATTCTAACAAGTCATTCTAATGAACCACATTCTAATCTATTCAAATCCGCAACCTATTAACTAAACCATGATAATAAGTAAATAACTGATGAACCTCATTCTAACTGATAATCAACAATAATCGGCAAAACAAAAACTGATGAATCAAAAAAATTATAAAAAGTAAGCAGATAACAAAAAATAAATTACCTTGATTAAACACATGAGTATCACTTTGAGCCATATCCTCAAATATAAACCCTAATTCACTTCCAATTGACCGATTAAACGGTTAAAAACCCTAACTTGTTTCCAATTAACAGATATGAACCCTAATTGTCTTCCAATTGAGCGATCGGATGGCTAATTCGAAGCCAATATGAACAATTAACAAGATTTGAAGAACAATTAACGATTCAATTAAACGAATATGAATTGAGAGCAAAAAAGCCCTAAATTTTGTAAATTTAGGGTTTATTCGCAATATGAACAAATCAAAGAATGAAAAAAAATTTGAAATTGAATGAATGAATGAATTGAATGGAAATCATTGTGTAAATCCCGTTTATATATGGCCGGAAATCACATCCATGTGTACTTTGTATTATGTGTTTTAACTAAGAAGATCAGATAAGAGAAGGTGGTGAAATTACATCCATGTCCTTGGAGTGAAAAAAGAGCGGGGACACGTGGCATGACAGGAATACTTTGTATACTTTGTATTTTTTTTACTTTGCAGGCGATCGGGATTCTAAGTTCTATAACGGCTTAGGTTTTCCAGAAATCGGTTCACTAACATAGGCATGCAACAATGACAACTCTTTAGTACTATCAAATTAGTTGGAGTAGGGACGAATCTCATTATCTTTGCAATATATAGGCTTATAAATCTTTATACTTCTTTTTTATTGGATTTCTCAACTGGCTTGTCGTTTTGAGCTTCCTGAATTAGTGGTCACATGTTCGCTGTAATTTTGTAAACTTATCAAACTTTAGGCACTTCAAGATTAATACAAATGATTTCCCAAATCTGGATGTGAAGCCAATATTTATTGCAAATAAACTTTGGCTGAGTGTGATGAACAAAGATGCTGATAATTTTATTTTTTTGGCAATCAACAGGTACCAGGAGAGAAGGTGATAAAGGCGGTCAAAGGCTACAATTTAGGAGCTATCTGAGCTCGGTCCAAGGCCTACAAAGATTGCCCCGTCCAAATGCAACTAGATAAATGTCATAAATCCAAAAACTTTTTCCATCTGTCTTTTTTATTTTCTTTTGAAACATTATGAGTGATCATTTGGATATTTATTTGTATAACGGATTGTGTGCTATTTGAAAAAGAATATTTAATTTAATTTAAGACGAAGGAAGTATATATTTAGCCGAGGTACGAACTAAAAACTTGGCCAAGCCACAATAAAACACTGTCATATGACAAGTGTAGTAATGAGCATTTATGATAATTGTCAACTATAATAATACACGAGGCAGGATACGACCCGTGCGATGCACGGGCTGGTGGCTGGAGAATTATGTTTTTTGTTTTAGAGTTATCCGAGATCTAGCATTTGCTGATCGTTTGTTATTCATTATTTATTTATATTTCTAGTAGAATTAGATTTATAAACGGGGTTCTTTAATCCATGGTACATAGAGATGTTATTTTGCATTTGTTGTCTAAATAAGGGGGTTATATTGTAAGTTTCATTCATTTTTAATAACTTTAGGACGTTATTGCTAATACATTGTACATAGAGGGGTTGTTTTAGAACTAATGTTTAAATGGGGGGTTTTTCTTGTAATGTTGTATATCTTCCTAAATACTCTGTTTCTCATTTTTGCAGGGAGAAGTTGCAAAGACTGCATTAACACCCAAATTAAATTTTGCAGAGCCTCTTGAGTTTCTTTTTGGTCTTTTTTTGCAATTTGTAACTCACAATGATTAATTATTTGATTCAACCAATGCTTAAGCATTCTAACCACTCGTTTTCTTTATATATATTACGCACCCTTTTCTGCCATGTTGAAATTAGGGTTAGATAGTATTTAGATGAAAAATTAATAATAAGATGAAGAATGCTTTCAAAGCGTTGACTGAAAGCGTTGACTGAATCTGGAAAACTTGTCGATGCTTTCAAACTCTTGATAATTCATGATAAAGCAGAGGAGGAGAGCTTCATTGCACGAATGGGTGAGGAGAGTTCGCAGTTAAGGTTGGTCATTGAGAAGAAGCATGAGACGATTGATGAGGCAACTTATTCTTTCACTCGTTTCAATGTGGTTGCTGCAACTGGTGAAGATGCCCTACGTGAGATACAACTCAAAGATCGTAGGAAGCTTGATCTGTTGTCTCAACTCTTGGTGCTGTGTCGTGAAAGTTTGGAGGAGAAGAAGGAGTTCTTGGAGAAGTTGGATGATGCTGCAGCCTCGGATGATGAAGAATAGGATGATTGTGCCGGTTTCTTTTGGGTTTAGGTTTATGTGTGTAGGTTCTATCTAAGGTTTTCTCTTTTGGTTGTATTGATGGATGTTGATGTTAAACTTGTATGGATGATGGGATGTAAATTATATGGAACTGATGATTTATCAGTGGAAGTATTATTATTATTTATCTGTGTTTTGATTTAAGAATTTATTTACATATATATTTTGTTTTATATTTACAAAAGGGTAAAGTAAGTGGGTGTATTTGGCCCCTCTCTTTCACACAGTCATATTAAACACACACTTAGATCTGAGAATCCGATTTAGGGTTTTCATTCTAAGCTCAAATCAATCAAAATAAATATCAAATAATCAAATGGTTATCATTTCTTTGATAGAGGATTCAATGCTCATAAACACTCTTCATAGATCCCCTTAAATTATCAGCTGATTAGTGACGGGTTATGTAACCATGGATTATTGGTATAAAATCAAACCCGTTTCTTCACATGATCTTCACTTTGGTAAATATTCATGACTTCATATTGTTAAAAGTTTTAATTTTGATTCTTTTTTGAAAATGAATTTTATTTCTTGAATATCAGGTTAATTTTGGCCGAGTTGGAAGATTTTTTGATGGATGGGTTAAGGGTGAAAGGTTTAAATTTGTTAGTGGGATTAGCAAACCTGAAAATATTTTGGTGGTTTTGGTAACGGCGGCTGGGAAGTTTTGTATGTTTGCAAAGGTCAGTGAGTAAGGAGAAAGTTAAGGGATGCGGTTGATGTTCAGTTTAAGAAGTTCTCTTGAGATTGGAATGCTAAAGCTAGTGAGATTCCAGGTTCGACGGATTTGGGTATTCCTCAAGGTGTTAAAGTGAGTCAGGTATGAAATTGAACTTGTTTTAATCAAGAATATGGATTTAGTTTTAGTAATTTTGAGGTTGTGTTATTTAGTGAATACAATTTTTGCATCTATTTGAGATTCTTTTAGTAAACATGGTATAGTTTGGGAACTATGTTGGCATTGCGTTTTGAAAGTGATTATCTGATAAGGAGTATTTAGAATGTAGCTAATTGGCTCAAATACACTGAGCTGAAGGAGATAGTGTTTGGATGTAGTTGATGTGTCTTCCAGGGGTGTTTGGGATTGCTTATTTGAAAGTGATTGTTTTATAAATAGATTATAAATAGGAAGATACCAACCTGCTTATCCTTATCTTAAGTGCTTATTTCAGTAAAAAATAAGCATATGAGTAGCTCTTTCTCAAATGCTTGAAACTTCTTATATGCGACATGTTATATTCACTTCTAATAGAAAGCTTTACGTTGGATAATACATTGTAACAGAAAAAGTACAATCGCAATGGCAATTAGTATCATTGAGATGCATAAATAAACGGTAATAGTTATTACAACAGTCATGTTGACATTGAATGACAAATCAAAGATACATTACATATATATGCTAAGAGAGATTGGTAAATGTTTCCTTGAAAACAATGTTACGTGTGCAATTTGCAAGTTCCGGATTCTTGTCTTGTATCATTAATATTTTAAGACCATCAGGACTGGTAACCCTGGATAATGCCACGTAGAGTTGTCCATGACTGAATACCGGGGTAGGCAAATACAGTCCAATATAATTGAGTGACTGCCCTTGACTTTTGTTAATGGTCATTGCATAACATGCTCTTATAGGGAATTTTCTTCATTTTAGGACGAATGGCCATTTGTTTTGTGTTGAGGTCAGTATAATCCTATGGACTATGACATTGTCCCCTATATGTGAATCTGTTAGTATCTTAGTATGAATAACAAACTGGCCTAGATTTGTGATGAGAAATCTTGTACCATTACAAAGGCCTTTAGCTGGATTGATATTTCTCAAGAGCATAACGGGTAGCTCCTTTTTTAAGTTAAGAGCATGTGGTGGCATTCCTGGGAAATTCAGGGAATTTAGGAATTCAATCGGATAGAGGTCGTGTTGTTCTAAGTTGTCTGTAGATCCCTTGCAAATCTCATCTGAACTGTTGTATGTAACAGTGTGTCCTTTTAACTGTTTGAACATGTACTCGTTGATGGCATCAGCGTCATCATTCTTAGGAGTTAGGATTGCTCTTTCTTTTAGATATTCATCGTCACTCTGCCTTATTGTAAAATCAGGATATGTCACTGCAACTATTTTCTCAATAGGTGAATTCCATGATTTAATTAAAAAGGTTTCTGGAATGTCAATCCAAGTTGGCTCATCATCCCCTTCTTTGCATTTTGCTGGGATTGTGCCATCCCCTACAGCCAAGACCCATTTGTTGAAATCCTGCTTACGTGTATCAATTTGCCCATTCTCTGTAAATTCACTCACACGCATACTGCGTGTAAGAGTAAAGATCTTGCAATGTTTCCATAACTCTGGTTTATGCAAGCTTGTACAATTTCAGCCCTGCTTCCTTTTGGGATTACGGGAAGAATTTGTCTAAAGTCACCACCCAGTAAGACCGTTACACCTTCAAATATTCGACTCCTACATTCTGGATCATGGAACCCTAAAATATCCTTGAGGGTCTTGTCTAATGCTTCAAAGGCATATTTTTGAGTCATTGGAGCTTCATCCCAGATAATAAGGCGAATTTGCTGCATTAGCTCTGCCATATGTATGTTTTGCTTTATGCCACATGTACTATTTTCCATCAGTTCAAGCGGTATAACAAAGCGACTATGTGCGGTTCTTCCTCCAGGTAGCAATAATGAAGCAATGCCTACATAAATTCACACAAACAACGAAACATGCATTTTATTAATTTTTCCTGTTAGTTGTTTGATATAGTTTACTATTGATTTGTACCTGAAGATGCAACCGCAAGTACTATGATGCTTTCTAATCGTAATCTTGAAATGATAGTCTTGTATAAAAACGTCTTCCCTGTACCGCCTGGTCTGTATACAAAGTAAAAGTTTCCTTTTGTCTTATGCATAGATTCAACCACTTCTTCATAGATTACACGTTGTTCGGGATTTAATAATGAATGAAGTTGTTGATGTTCAACCTTACTCTTGTTCATATCATAATCCAACGCTTCTCTTATGAGACGATTGTCCAAATTGGTTAGTAACTTTGGGTTAGGCAGTGGTAGATCTTTGAAATCTGATAAAGACTTCCCGCTCCTATTTAGTAACTCCTGGATTTCTATCAAACAGTAATTTTGAAGTTGTTCATCCGTCAACCTCAATTCTGGATACCTAAAAGTTTTTCTATTATTATATAGGATATCCTCCGATAAGATTTCCAGTTTTCTTCCCATAATTTTACAGGCCTGCTGACATCACAAAACAACAAAATCGTGACAAACATGTCACGTAACTGTGGTGCAAATGACCATACGCTCGCTTCTGATATAGCATGCTTCCACTCCGTGTCATCATTTAGTAGGCCATATGCAAAGCACGCTTCTTTGAATGTGGAGCATAGCCTATCGTTAACAGTCAAGAGTTTTTCAAAGCTTTCGGGTCCTCTGACAATGTTCAATAACATTCTAAGGTAATACCGTTCTCCAGAAGCCGGGTGGGAGTAAAAAATTCTCCCAATGCTTTTTAGTGCTTTCCTTTGTTTCCACATTTTTTTCTTCTCATGCCATACATAATTCATTGGTATCTCAGCATATGTGAATGCTCTAGCCTGTGTATCACTCTTATTTAACTCAAACCAATCAGTGAACATAGTAATGTCGATTCCTTCCCTTTCAATTAGCGCGGGTAAGCTTTCTGAGTCACGAAGAGTTACCGCATTTTGATTTGGCAAGTGGTAATTCAGTCTCATGACTGATGGGTACGAATAATGTATGTCAAAGGACAACAAACGCCATACCGCCTCACATGGAGCTAAGAATCGACAATTTAAATAATTCTTTATTTCGTCCACCTCCAAAACTTGGACATTTGCCGAATCATTATTGTTTCGTACATTCTCCTCGATAACAATTGTAGCTCGGGCGGGCCCTTTATTTAAGTACTTAAATAAGTACTTAATTGCCTTTGATTGGTTGCACCACTCTAGATTAATGTGTGCTTGGTACTTGAGAAGAAGATATCGATTGTGAGGAACGACATATCTATTATTGTATTTGAACTTCCCTTTTATATGCTGGGCGCCATTGTTTCTTCGAAGGTAAATAGCATAACCGTCACCATCAACTATTGTGTTTTCCACAAAAGGTTTAGGGAAATGTTTAGAACACTTACCTTCAACAATACACGGTGCATGCTTACCATCTTGATCGCAAGGTCCATGTAGCATAAATTCTGTTACTACTTTATACCCTTCTGGATCGTTCGTTTTGCATGGTATTTCTGCCCTAATAATGTCATCTATTTCAGCCGGGGTTTTGCATTTCAAGTCCTCATCTAGCCACAGTAGGATATGCGCGTGTGGAAGGCCACATTTTTGAAATTCTATGACATATACAACTGAAAGGACATTAAGTAAAGCATAAGTTGATGATTAAATTTGGTTGATTACAGTAGATAAATTGACATTATGTTTCAAGTTGTGTTACCTGCGCGTGTCTTTCCAAAAATATGGTGTTCATAAGATCATCCAACATTTCAGTAAGTTTAATCTTGAATACACGGGTTGCCACCTCGGTCGATCAATACCTTTTTGGCTTGGTATATGCTTTAACATTTCAGTAATCTCGGGCCATTTTGGGTTGGCAGTAAAAGTGATGAAAAGTTCTGGATTTCCATAGGTGCGACAAATGGCCATAGCGTCTTGGTAATTTTGCATCATATACCTTGGACTCCCTATGAAAGTTCTTGGTAAAATGATTCGTTTGCCAATAGCTGCTGCACTTGTATCACCTCGTGTTACAGCGTCACATAAATTATGATATAGATCTAAACGTAACGTGTTCTGATTTTTCCTGTTCCATTTAAGCCTTTGCTCTTCAACAGCTGCGAAAGCATCTACCAAGTATTGTTGGAATAAGCGACCACCTCTAATCAAGGTAGTACCTTGGTTATTTCGTTGTTGTATTGTGTATGCATAGTACTCTTTCATTGTGACATAATCTCTTTTCGTCTTGCGCGTCCCTGTGTTGCTATGATACTCTATCTTTTCATGAAATCCATCCTCTCCATACGGGAATAACAATGGATACTGGAGAGCCATGTATTCTGGATGCAGCTCAGATATACGCTTCAGCCCTTCAGCCTTGTTACTTATAACTATATCTCTTGTGGGGATCCCATCTCCAAAATCGTTAGTAATTAGAGCTGCTATTTCAGGAACAATCGAGGCATTGTATTGCCGTGTAGAATTCCGGTTACTTATCAGACGTAGCTCAAACTTTGCCGAATTCTGTGAGGAACACCAATCTCTAGCCATTCTAAATGCCTTGGCAATTGAACTTGATTGATCGAACATTCTAATCAGGCCTGCTACTATCTTTTCATCTACCACCTCGGCACTCTCCTTGTCTATAAAAGCTCCCATTCGATTCTTAACCTCATTTCCAGTATCAAAAAAGTATAGTTGTGCGTACTTGGGTTGTTGATAACATCAAATTAGCCTGATATTTTAGTTTCAATATCCCGTGTTTATTGCCTCATTTGTTATTAATATTATTAATTTTGTGTTCATATTCCTTCATATTTGTTCACATGTATATTTCAGGATAAATGAGGCGTTGGAGCGGAAAAGATGCAAGTAAAGGCCAACTAGTGCAAAATATATTCTGGAGACAAGCTACGGCGTAAGTTGGACTATTGACTACGCCGTATCTACCTTATCAAGGCCTAGCATCTATTTAGTATGAAGGTTACGCCGTAATCAGAGCGTGAGGTTACAGCGTAGTTTGGACACCGAGAAGATTTTATGAGATTGAAGAGTTTACGACGTAACCATTGATCGAAGTTACGCCGTAATATAGAATTATGAAGGCTACGGCGTAGTTAGTGATTGGACTACGCCGTAGATATGAGTACGAGTGGATAAGATCGAACTACCGAAGAATTACGACGTAACTATTAATCGAAGTTACGCCGTAATACATTATTACAAAGACTACGGCGTAGTTAGTAATTGGACTACGCCGTAGAGATATTCATGGAGTGGATAAGTGTTGATGGACAAAGAGTTACGGCGTAAGTTAGTAATGGAGCTACGCCGTAATTTATTACGTGGGCACCAAGGAGAAGAGCTACGGCGTAACCGAGTGACTAGTTACGCCGTAGATAGTGGAACGGACACTTATTTATTGAAGTCCAAGGGCCAAGATTGCAAGTTAGCGAAAGTTGGAGATAAAAGTGGAAATTCAACTATTATATAAAGAATAGCAGTACGAGGTTATCATTTCATCAATTGTTTTTCTGTTTCTGCTTTGCGCCGTAGAAGACAAAAAGGGCAGCAGTAGGGTCGGTTCGAAAAGGGGCAAACCCTTATGGGTTTTGCCCCGGTATTCAACTAGCGGATCAGGAGCATTTATTTGGCACAATTTGTAACCTATCTTTATACTCAATATTTATTTCAGTTTCATTATTATTGACAACAATTTTGATCCTGTGTGTTTATTGATGATTCGTTATATAATGTGTTTTATTTAATTGTTCTTGGCATTTAATTAATTAGTTTTTCTAATAAATTAATTAATTAATTATAATGGATGATTTAATCAATTGGTTTTTATTCTTTTTATTATGCTTTCAATTATTGCTCCTAGTGTGTGCATTCTTTGTCCATTCATTTTAACTAGTTTCGGTAGTATTATAAGCTTGTTTGTATCTGTTGCGCTTTCACGAACTGAATTAAGACCCCAGTTTAGTTGGCAGGCTAGGAGAATTTACAATAGGACCCTAGCACAACGGATTGCGAGGAAATGGGAGGGATGACAACTGACCATATTGCCTTGCGTGAGAATTGACCATAGGACCACCTTACAAGCGGAGGTACTTAAGAAGCGAGAGAGATTTAGATGTCGAAAGGCCGGTCTCTACCGAATGTGATCTAGTATGTAGTGGCACTTAATGACTCAACCAAATATCCAACCTCGGCTTACTGCATGGAGATCCCATGGTTCCTGAGGCGGTAGGAAGGAAAGATAGACTAGGATGACCTTACCCTGCAATTTCTAGTGATATATGTCTGCCCCACTTGTAGTGATAGAAAGCTTAGTAAGAGAATTAGACCATTTTGATTATCATGTCCTCTAGTAGTTTGCCTTAGAACCAAAACTATTGATCACCTAGAACAACCATATATCTCTTATTCTATTAAATCCATTTAAACCTTTATATTGTGACAATCGTTTTAATTAAAGCAACTAGAAATCAACCGTTCTTGGGACGACCTCGGTTTTACCATTAACTAGCCTACACACGACCGGATACACTGTCCGTTAGTGCATTAAGGTAGACCTAGGGTAAACGAGAATTATAAATATTAAAAACTGGTCAGAAATCCTGCATCAGTTGTGTACCCTCTGTAGGGAGTAGAGAACCTATTCGATGATATCTTTGCCCATTTATTCTAAAAGCGTATGGTCCTCTGCCTATGTTAATTGAATTATCTATTTTCGCCCCAAAAGATGTGTAGCAAAACATACCATTATAGACTCTAATTTGTTCTTTGGATCTTAAAGATGCAGGATTGTTGTAATCCATGAGTTTGTTCAGAGGGGAAGGTGGTTCTTTAAATTTTGGCAGAAGCACTTTACCATGTTGGCAACAAAGGGAGAACATTGGGTTGGTTGCGGATTTTCCTTTATGGCATCTCTCTTCATACCACATAAGCGCCTTGCAATTTGGACATTCATTTGATGGAGGTCCAATGTTATGGTAGACCACAGAAACACCTTCACAAAAAAGGTAAACATTTCTGGTAAGATCAAATTCTGAATCAAATCACATGATTAAAGATCTGTAGTTTGTGTAATTACCTGAAGATGCAAATGCAGCTCGTTCTAGGGTTTTTCTTGCTGCACGCAGATAGGTTCGTCCTGTAAGAAGGCCCATATGAATAATAAACAATTGCATGAAATCAAAGGTTTAACAAATGAATATCATTTATTAAGAGTAATTCATGTTTATTATAACTCGATAAACTTATCACCTGCTGATCCCTTTTTTTTGTATTTGAAGGGACTTTCGGAAGTAGAAGCCTTTCACTCAATGGCAACTCTTTTAAAGGCCCTATTGTTGTTGATCGTTGACCTAGGATATAATGTTGCAAGGGCATCAAACATGATTCAAGCATCACATTTTCTCAGGTTTGTTGTATTTGCATAATTCAATAAAAGGTTAGCATATGGTTGTTTACCGGATAATGATCCTACAATTTCTGATAGCTTTAAACCACAATAGCTTTGTAATCTGCCATGTTTGGTGGCAAATGTACCTAAAGAAATGATCAAAGATTTGTGCAATATTCCTGATAGTGATGCAGATTCTTCATTTTGTAAACCTTGTGACATCCTGTAAGAACAAAGTGACAACTACATAGAATTATGTTTATGTGTGTGCAACTCTAGATAGAGATTTACAATAATGTAGATCATTCCACTAATTATTGGTATAAAATGGCGATTCAGGATAATACAAAGGGTCAAAAAGTTGGGTAACTGATGTGTTTATGAGACTTAGTATTCTTTTTTGTTGTTTTAGATTCTGATTGTAGAGTATTAAGTGTGCTAAAATGAATTGAATGAATTACTGATTAATGATGGCATGCTGTTATCTGTTTATTTGCAACTATCAACTTGCATTGTTGTAAAAATCTTGTAGCAAATATCATCTTCTCAATTAGCAAGGACATTGATTGGTCTGAAACAGTCAAGTTTATATCACACAAACTAACCACTTGTGAATGGCTAATCGTAATAAAACTCCTGAATGCTCAAGACACAATACAATGAAGTCCAGAGGAGAACAGAATATCCCCGGGTCGTTTAATTCCCAAAGAGATGTGATATCCTGAATAAAAACGAATTTAGGATCAAAATATGTTGAACATAAAAGGGGGTATATAATAAAAAATCGAACACTTTAACTAAAGTTAAAATCTACAAATTACAGCGACTTAAATGCAAATTAAATAAAATAAAATATTAAACTTTAATTAAAATACTATTTAACTTTTAATTAATTACTTATTATAATTATTAAAACTATGTAAAATTATTTAAATTATCAAAATGACTTAGAAAATGCAAAACAAGTTTATAAAAATCTAAAACAACTTAAATTATGTTAAGAAACAAGTTTATAAAAATCTAAAACAACTTAAATTATGTTAAGAAACTAAAAAATTATGTATTTGTTTATTTAAATAATTACTATTAATTAAAAACTATTTCTATTTATTAAAAGCAAATTAAAAAAATACAAGTAAATAGGAAATTACCCTAAATAATTGCAAATTCAATTTCTAAAAGTCTATTACAACTTAAAACTTATTTTAGAAAATTAAAACTATTTATAAGACTTTTCATCTAATTATTATTAATTATTAACTATTTATTAATTTATTTATTAATGTAAAAAATTACAAAAGAAATAAGAAATGATCTAGAAAAGTGAAATAAAAACTTAGGAAATTCTAAAAAGTTATAAAACTTATTTTAAAACTGAAAATATATTTATTACACTTTTTATATAATTATTATTAATTAATTACTATTTATTAACTTTTTAACTATTTAATTAATTTTAATTATATTAATTACTAAATGAACAGTAGAATTTATAAAAATATTTTTTACAGAAACCTAATGGCTTATAAAAGCTAGAAAAAATATAAAAATTAAACTGAGATTAAAATTAAGTAATAAAACTATTTAATTTATTATTTTTAACTAAAAGTATTTAAACTATTTTGATTTTTAATAAATACTAAAAAAAAGAAAATAAATCTGAGAAAAATATGGTAAGTAAATAAAGGGTGCAGAAAACTATAAAAAATATAAAATGTACAAAAAGCTTAAAAATAAGCAGTTAAATAAGCTATAAGCAAAAATAAGCACAAGTGACTGCTAGGTAGTTAAATAAATAAAAGGTGGGAGTTATAACCGTAAGTCCCTAGGGCGCTTTTGGTTAAGGTGTGTGTGTGTGAAGCTTGGGTATGCTTGAGGTCAGGGGTTCGAATCCCCCTTTTTACACTTTTTCCTTTTTTATTTTTTTTTTATTTTTCTTTTTACACAACTAATAAAAACTAATATGTAATGAACTTTTATAAATGAAAACTTTTTAAAACTTATAAATAAGCTCTGTAAGAGCTTATTTTCACCACAGTTAACAAAAACTAAGCAAAAATGTGCTTTTGAAAATGAAAAAGCTGTTAACAAGCTACAAAGGTTTAACCAAAGTGAAATTAAACTAGAAACAAACTTAATAAACTTAAATAAGACTGAAACAACAAGAAAAAGCAATAAATAAGCAAAAAAATGGAAATAAGCAAATCCAAGAACAACACAGTCCAAACAGGCCAAAGGGGCTGTTTTGCAGGCTTAGTGGGGTCCACAAATAAGCACAAGGGACCAAAGTCAAACTTGATCCAACAAGATACCTGGAAAGCTTTCCAAAAAGCTAAAGTTCAAGCCCTGGGGTCCACAAATAAGCTTGTGAGAAGCTTATAAAGTTTGGTGGAAATATGTGATATACTGGGTTCTAAATTTATACACAAAATGGAACAAAGAAAAAGCACTAAGCAGCCCTATAAGATAAGATGTAAAATGGAAAACAAGCTTGGAACCAAAGACAATGGTGTATGAGCTTTTCAAAGAACCAACTTTTACAAGATAAGTCCAAAAGATAAGCTTTGTCTGAGCTTATGAAAAGTCACTCACTACACTGATGACTCAGTGTAGTGAGTTGTTTTTTTTGAGAAAAATCCAATCATATTAAGCAGTCCAAATAAGCAATTAATGGAAAATAAATAGCATGCATAACAAGATGGCCAGAAGGGCTTTCTAAATCAACAAGTATCACAAGCTAGAGCTACTTATTGAAGATTGTGCAAGCTTATGAACTTTGGTAAAAGACTGTGACACAGGGCAACTTTTCAGAAAATAAGCACAAAGATAGGCTCAAATAAGCAGTGAAATAAGCTAATGAAAAATTATAATAAATACTAGTAACAAGATTAGCAACAACACTAAAATATTACAAAAGCACAGAATCAAATTCCAAGTATCAAGCTCACAATTAAATCCACAAGTTTATTCAAAAACTAGTAAACTGAAAATTTTGACTTTTGTGATTACGAACTTTGTTTGACTTACATGAACTTTGAATCAATTCTACTCACTGTAAATGACATAATAAGCTAATATCATATGATATCGGGTTACTACAACAACTTTTAAACTGATTTGTGTGATTAATGATCTTAAAAATCTCACAGTGAACAAATAAAATGAGATCAAAGGGGTTGTTGACTTTTTATTCAAAAGACCATGATATTTTATGACTTGAATGAGTTATTCTGACCTAGTGTGATACATATCAAGCAAGAACAACAACAAAAACACCCTTTAACACATAAAAATCCATTGAACCAAACACTCCTTTAAATTGACTGTAAAAGAGATTTTTAACTAGAAACACTGATTTAATCAATACAACTGATTCAGATGTACACACTTTTGTATAATAAGCTGATTCTAATATAGATCTACCACAGATAACATCAAAACACCTTAATTCAACACAAGGTTAAAAATGGCAGTTGTGACTAATTATGAGCACAAAAGATTTTTAAAGAACAAGCACAAGATTTTAAGCAATATAATAACTAAACTACATCAAATAAGCATAAAATTTCAGAGATAATAAGCTAGAAAGCACTTCTACAGTAAATGACTAGAAATTGAGAATTGAGCTTACAAATGCTTCCAAGTACACATATGAGAATCAAGGACCAAGGACATGACCTAAAGCTTCCCAAGAATCTACTAACCCAAGGGCAATCCAGTATTAACCGTGCTCCAGTCATCTTTCATCTTCACCATAAATTTTTATTTTTCACTCTATTTTTTGTATTTTTGTGAATTTTTTGCTTTTAACTATTATACTGGATTTTAAGGTCACTAATAGCTTTCTAAGCTATCTGAGGTGCTTATATGATCTTAAGAATCCATATAATCAACTAATATAACATTGGACTAAGAATGAGAAATTTATGAGAAAACTTCACAAACTGAATTCAAACTTAAAACTGAAATTGATGAGAGAAAATATGTTTCTTACAACTGGTAACACTTAAAAAAATGCTTAAAAGCTTCTTACAATACTGGAATTTGAAAATTTACTTAATTCGAAATATAAAGAACTAAATTACTCTAGATATTTTCCATCTTTCCTTCTCCTCTGTTTTATAGATCTTTCTTGAGGTCCTAGCAGCCTTCCATGACTTTCCCACTTCACTTGAACCGTTGGATTCATCAAAATCATCATAAACGTCCATGTGGAATTTTGGCGCCAAAAATATCAATAGCAGGTTTTCTGCATTTAAAGAATTTTGGAGACATGTGTAGGTGGAAGGGACAAGAGGAGGATTATGGGGTGACTAAGGGTGTTAGGGAGTGATGCAAGTGGTAGAAACCACCCTGGTTTCTGGTTTATGGTTGTGGTGGTGGGAGATGCACAGGAAAGGTGGGAAGGGGAAGGGGGTCAGACCGTTTGACTGGTTTTTCTTTTAAATAAAAGGATTGGGTTTGTTTGTGGTTTGGGCCAGGAAATGGGCTGGGGGATTTATATAAGGGGTATTGGGTTTTATTGGGTTAAATCGGTTAAGGGGTTAATTAATTAGATAATGGTCCGTTTGGTTTGTTAAGCTTAAAAGCCCAAGGACCATTTCTGCAATTTCTGAATTTTTGAGGAGTTCAACATGTAAATTCCATAAAGTTATCACAAGGACCATTTATGCCATATTAGGAATAGTATAAGGTTTATTTTGATATTTTTCCATTTTTAAAACCTTAAGGACTATTTTTGACAATTTTGAAACTTGAGGGACTAAAGTTGTCATTTTGCAATTTTTAACTTTTAAGGACTTCTTTTGAAAACTTATGAATCCCAAAGGACCTTTGATGATATTTTACATGTTTTTGAATTATCAGGGACTAGTTTTGACAATTTTTCAAAGTTCAGGGACTAAAACTGCCAATTATGCAAACTTGACTGTTTTTCATCAGTTTTCAATCCTTTTGTATCTGAAACACATAAAAACACAATTCAAATGTATTTTATGTATTTTGTGGTATTTCTGTGTGTTTTCAGATGTTTTTGCAGTCTAAATGTGACAGAAATGATGAGTATTTGCACACTCATCAATCCCCCACACTAAACTATTGCTAGTCCCTAGCAATCTTTTGAGAAAAATTTTAATGGATTTTGTCTCTTTACCAAAAGCCATCACTTCTGGAGTAGCCAAATGTTTTAGTTCAAGTAAGAACCATGGTACATTGATAACCAAGTGATTTTGAGCAAACCACCAGCTGTAAACGGATTTGATTTGTCTTTACCAGAAGCCGTTTGCTTCTGGACTAGCCAACTCTTAGATAAATTATGAATATTATCTTTGGTGAGCTGATTACCAATTATGGTTTTTCCACTGCCTTTACCACAAGCCATAACCTTGCGGGCTAGCCAACTCTTCACTTTAGGATATGGTGAGTCGAGTACCATACAATTTTGGGCAAATTGCAAGCCATCAACGGATTTGAGATATCTTTACCAAGAGCCGTTTGCTCCTGGATTAGCCAATCCTTATGTGGGTTAGACATGGTGGACTGATAACCATTTATTGCATTTCTAAGTGTGAAAAAACTTTCAATTTTGATCAAATGGGGGTGCTTGATGGAACATGTGTTTTGAATTCGTGAGAATTCCCCCCCACACTTAGAAATGAATATTGCCCTCAATATTCAAAGCACCGGGTATTAAACCAATACTTAGAACGTAAGAAGGAAATATTATCAACCTTTATTTCATGTTTATTTACAAACATATTTTTCATAAAGCCTCTTAAATAGAAGCTATCACCATATTTACAATGATGATGATGATTTTTTATTTATTTATTTATTTATTTATTTATTTATTTATTTATTTTTTTTATGGATATATACATATGTACAACATAGGTGAAAACCTATGCTCATGCTACTGTTTTTGATTCCCGAGTCGCTAGCTTGACTCGACCCCGAATTGAGTTGTCCTTGGGGAAACCTGAACAACATGTGGGGCATCTCCCCCACACTAGGATGGTACACACGGGTGAATACCCATGTTAATGCTAAAGTTTTTGTTTCTCGAGTCATTAGCTTGACTCAATCCCCGCATTCATTGGTTCATGGGGAATGTTTGTAGATCCGGGACAACCATGGATGGAATGTCCTCTCCAAAATAGTGTTTCAAACGATGTCCATTCACTTTGAAGTTAGGTCCGTCAGCTTGAGATAGCTCAACGGTACCATATGGATAAACTTTAGTGATTGTGAATGGTCCAGTCCAACGGGTTTTGAGTTTTCCCGAGAATATCTTTAGTCTAGAGTTGAAGAGAAGGACTCGATCACCAACGTTGAAAACGCGGTTCTTTATTCGTGAGTCATGAATCTTCTTAGTCTTTTGTTTAAAGATCAAAGAGTTCTCGTATGCTTGATCCCGTAATTCATGTAGTTAATTCATTTGAACTTTACGGTGATCACCCGCAGTTTGAAAGTCAAAGTTTGCATGTTTCAAGGCCCAGTAGGCCTTGTGTTCTAGCTTGATTGGAAGATGACAAGCTTTTCCGTACACAAGTTTATAAGAGTACACCCGATGGCTGTTTTGAATGCAGTACGGAAGGCCCAAAGTGCATCTTCCAATTTATCTGACCAAGACGCGCGGTTTTCTCCCACGGTCTTTTCAAGTATCCTTTTGATACCTCGGTTTGATACCTCCACTTGCCCACTTGTTTGTGGGTGATACGCGGTAGAAAGACGGTGGGTTACACCATATTTTTGCATGACTTTCTCAAATTTGTCATTGCAAAAATGAGTACCGCGATCACTAATTATTACACGTGGAGTACCAAAACGGGCAAACAAGGATTTCAGAAACTTAACAACAACTCGGGCATCGTTGGTGGGTAAAGCTTTCGCCTCGACCCGTTTTGACAAATAGTTAACAGCCACGAGAATGTATTTGTTTCCTCGAGATGATGGGAATGGCCCCATAAAGTCGATGCCCCATAGATCAAAGATTTCACAAACTTGAATGGCATTTTGCGGCATTTCGTTTCGTTGTGAAATATTTCCATGACGCTGACAAGCGTCACAGGCTTTGATAAGATCATGGGCATCCTTGTAGATTGTGGGCCAATAAAACCCGGAATCAAACACCTTTTTGGCGGTGAAGTTAGGACTATGATGGCCCCCAGTGGGTCCAACATGACAAGCTTTGAGAATATCAATAGCTTCTTGTCCATACACACACCATCTGATGACTTGATCAACACAGATTTTGAATAAGTAGGGGTCGTCCCAGAAGTAATGTTTAACATCTTTGAAGAACTTGTTCTTCTGTTGGGACGACATCCCTTTCCTTATGAAGTTACCCGCATGGTAATTTGCGAAGTCAGCAAACCATGGGGTGGTGGAATCTCCTCGAAAAGCAACCGCATTTAGTGTCTCGAGAGGAAATGTTTCATTTATTTCCTTTGGCTCGAGGACATCTTTGTGTGGGTTCTCTAATCGAGATAGATGATCAGCTGCTAGGTTCTCAGCTCCTTTTTTATCCCGAATTAGGATATCAAATTCTTGCAGGAGGAGTGATTGCTGCAAAACCGTCAGGTTTCGTCACACAAGCTAACCACTTGTGAATGGCTAACCGTAACAAAGGCCCTGAGTAAGCTAAGCACACAAATCAATATTCCAAGGAAGTATAGTGTATTCCCGGGTCGTTAAGTCCCGACGAGGAAGTGAATTGTATCTCAAAACGTGTCGTGATCGAGTGATTATGAACGGGAAAAGGGTAGTGATGATTATTCTACGGGAAAATGATAGAAAATGACTAAACAAAGTTATATAAACAAACACGTAAATCAAAGAAACCTAGAAACGATTAAAACTAAAAATGTACGTTTTACGTTTAAATAAACGTTAACGTACGAAAATAAAAGTGAAACGTGAGCTAGAAAAAGCCTATGGTGATGAAAATTACTTTTTTACAATTCTAATAACAAAAGAAAATTTTAAGAAAAATAAAAATATTTTTTAGACTTTTTAATTATTTAATATTAATTAATTACTAATTAACTAATTAAACTAATTTAAATTAAAATAAATATTAAATTAATTAAGAAAATTATCAAACTTTTTCTAAAATTACTTAACTATTACAGAAGTGTTACAAAATTATAAAAAGTTCTAAAACTTATAAACAAACTATTCTATAAATTATTTATCTAATTATTAATTAAAAGCTAATTAAACTAAGTTAATTAAGAATATTAGCAAATGAACAGTAACAAATAAGAAACTATTTTCTAAAAATACTTCACAGTTATTAAAAGCTAGAAAAAATATAAAAAGATTCTAGAGATTAAAATTAAACCCTACATGATTTTATTTTTGGTTCTTCAATTAAAACTAAATAAACTAAAATTAATTATTATAAATACTAAATAAAATGAGAAAAATATGAAACTTTTTATGCAACTACTATAAGCTACCAGGAACCTAGGAAAAATGAGAAAACAACTAAGTACTTAATAAAAAATGAGAAAATAAATTAAAAAGATAACTCCTATTAAATATAAGCTATCACTAAAAGTACAATTGATGATTTTTTTTTGAGTTTTCTTTTTGAAACTTGATAAACTACTTAAAACAAGCAACTTTTGTGAAGGAACTTTTGTTGTAGCTTATTAATAAGCTGTGTGCACTCACAAGTGCTTAACAGATTCTTGACAATAGCTTATTAGGACTTGTGATTAGTGAAAAAGCTATAATCAAGCTACCTCATGGACAGTTAAGTTGAGACAGATAGATAATAACTTGAAATGAGACAAAAGTACCAGATTAAGCACAAGGGATAGGCTGCTAACACCAAATAAGCACTTAAACAGGACACAGGCCAATGCAGGCCTCAAAGTAGGGGTTTTGGACCTCTGTGGGGTCCACTATGGTGAAGGGTAGTCCAAATTGGAACTTGACCCTCAAAGTTGACCAGGTCAACTTCAAAATAAGCCAATAAGCTGGGCTTATGGCTTATTATTGAACCCTTGGTGAGACTTGGAACCTTGCACAAAAACTGAGTGCTCAGATTTGTTTCTGAGGACAGGTTACAAAGAAGGGTCAAAAAAGCTAAGGTCCAATAAGCTAAAGACCAAAATAAGCCTGGATTCAGTGAGACCACCTAGTGGGCTTTCCAAATTGCCAACAAGCTCAGCAAAAGCTTAAGTAATGAGCTAGCTAGAGGCTTGTAAAATAAGCTTGGAACCACACTTAATGAGTACCACACAGTGAAGGCCTATGTGCTTAAAAGCTCACAAGAGAATGCAAAAAGCTGAGATATTATTTGCACAAGTATAAAAATACCCTAGAAACAGTTAAACAAGCTCAAATAACAAATCTCACAAGCTTATACCAGCTTATGACTACCTACAGTTAAGGACTTGCACAAAGTGAGATTTGAAAATAAGCAGTTTACCACATAAGCACTAGAGTATGATCAAAAAGCAAAAACAGGCATACACCTAATTAGTGAACCCCATTAAGCCAGAAACAACAATAGAACAATAACTTCAAGCTAGCATCAAATTCAATCAATCATCAATGCATGCTGAGGCAACAGATCAAACAGTGGTCCAAGGACAATAATAAGGGCACAATAAGCTAAGCAACCAAGCAGATAAGGCTAAACCAAAGGTGGATCAAACAAAACAACCTAACAGGCTCTCCAAATAACCAAAAATCAATAACAATGGGCAATTGGTGATCAAGATATGACTTGAGGAAAAATGGGTCAAACTAGGAAATGGGTGATACAGGGCATGCAGTTGGCTCAACAGGCAACTTCAAGACCACAATTTGATAAGCAAAAGGGTTTGAAAACCAAAATTTCTTCTTGATTCAGGTTTACAAGCAAGCAAAGAACACAAAACAACAACAATTATTCATTTCTAAACAATAATGAACACTGTGCATCATTTAGAAGTTCTTCCCATTTTAGCAGTTTCAAACCTATTTGACTTTTAAAACTTTGTGAAATTTTGACTATATTGAACTTTAATCTACCCAATGAGACTGAAAATGATATTAGAAGTTAAAGTAAGACTGAATTAACCTAATGTAACTAGATATGAACCTATTTAATTGATTATGCTAACTGGAAATCTACTCAGTGAATGATTTAAGAGACAATTCAAGCTAATTTTGACTTTCAATAAAAGACTCATTGATATTATGCTGCTATAACCCTAGTATATCCTAAGGAAACATGACTAAACTGTTTTTGAACCTTGAAAACCACAAACACCCAAGTAAACATGCAATACCAAACATTCCTCTAATTGACTGTTTTTGAGGTTTTTGAAGCAAATGCTAGAAACAATCCACTGATCCACTCAATAAGCATGCATTAGACTTATTTAAGCTCAGAAATTCAAATTTTAACAACCATGTCTCTCCAAATCCACAATTCTCAAATAATGCATAAACAGGTAGTTAATTCACAACTAGGATCAAATGCTTACAAAACCATAACTATAATACTAAACTTATTATAATATGCTATAAGTATAACAAATAAACAAAGTGAAGCCGAAAGCAAGCTAATTTAAGCAATGCTACAGTGACAAGCTAAAATTGAACAAAGATCTTACAAGGAGCCTCCAAGCCAAAAGATGAAACCAGGACCAAGGAACCAACCTAATGCTCTCCACAGAGCTCTAATACCCAAATCCAGTCCACATTTCAGCTCAGCATCATTTTCTTCACCTCTTTCTTCTTCTTTTTTATTTTTCTTGATTTTTTTTCTTCTTTTTTTTTTTTGGTATTTTTAGATTTTTGACTAAGACTAATTTTTTTAGCAACAAAAGCTTATAAAAGCTTTAAGTAAGCTTAAGTGAGCCTAAAGGAACAAAGGATCATCATTTTTAACCATTCTAAACTAAAATAAGAAATTTACTCAAAAACATGAGAAAATGAAATTGTAACTGAAACCTTAGAATTTTTATTAAATAACTTCAATAGTACACTGAATAGAGCTAAGAGATACACTGAAAAGAAAAATTACATTTGAAAGCATAGATTAAATAAAAACGACATAAGGAAATTAAGCTAAAAAAACTACTCCTCCTCAACCTTGCTTTCTTGCCCTTTTATAATGAAAAATTAGGGTTTTTGGTACCCACTTGACTTTTCCCAGCAACTATCTCAGCCCTAGGATGAGTACTTTTTGATCTTGACCCTTCTTTCAATTTGGCGCCAAAATCACTTTTGGCTTCTTCTCTCTGATAACTTGTGCCAGTGAAGTTATATTTGGACTGGGGTGTTTGGAGGAGGGTGAGAAGGTACAGGGTGGGTGACGGTGATGATGGGGAGGTGGTGTGTGGCAGCAAGAATCCTGGGAAGGAGGGGATAAGGTTGTGGTGATGTGGAGAGGAGGGAAAAGAGTTATAATAAACGGGGTTTTTATTATAAAAGGGTTAAGTGGGTTTTGGGCTGGGTAAGGATTGGGCCACAGGGAAATGGTTGGGTTGATAAATGGGATGGGTTGTTTGTTTGTGAAATGGGGTTTAGTTTTTGGGTTTATGAGGTAAACTACATAAGTGGTCCATTTGGTTTGTAAATAAAAAGTATAGGGACCAAATTTGTAATTTCTGAAAACTTAGGGGTGGGAAATGGTAACTATTCCAAAGTTATCCAAGGGCCAAACTTGCCATATATCAATATTCCACGGACCATAGATGCAAATTTTCATTTTTAAAATCCCAAAGACCATTTCTGTAATTTTCCCAAAGTTCAGGGACCAAAACTGCCATTTTTCCAAAAATTCATTCAAGGACTATTTTTGACAACTTAAAATATTTCAGGGACCTTGAATGATAAAACTCCACAATTTTTGGATTCCAGGGACTAGTTTTGCCAATCTTTGAAAGTTGGGGGACTGAAACTGCCAATTATGCAAACTTTGCTCGTTTTTCATTTGTTTTTAAACATTTTGCATTTGAGACATATAAAACACGATCCTTGGATATTTTCATCATTTTGATGTGATTTTGCGTGTTTTCAGATGTTTTGCAGTTCAGAATTGACCAAAAATGATGAGTGTTTGAGCACTCATCAAGGAGAACCCAACGGAGCAATCTCGGCTTTGCATCTTGTTTTGCAAATAGATATTTGAGAGCCGAGTGGTCCGTATACACTACACATTTTGTCAAGATAAGATATGGCCGGAATTTCTCAAAAGCATACACCACAGCTAATAATTCTTTTTCTGTAGTGGTGTAATGATTCTAAGCCTCAGTCATAGTTTTGCTTGCGTAGTGGATGGGCTGAAAATGTTTCATTCTACGTTGCCCCAAGACCGCACCGATAGCAAAATCACTTGCATCGCACATGAGCTCGAATGGGAGGTCCCAGTCGGGGGCAACTAGAATCGGTGCCTCAGTAAGCTTTTTCTTGAGTGTTTCAAAAGCTTCTATGCACTCTTTGGAGAAGATAAAAGGAGCATCCTTTTCAAGGAGATGGGTCATGGGCCGGGAGATCTTAGAGAAATCCTGTATGAAACTACGATAGAAACCGGCGTGACCCAGAAAACTCCTAATACCTTTCACGGTAGTAGGATGAGGTAGTTTAGCAATGACATCAATCTTAGCTCTATCTACCTCAATCCCGTTCTTAGAAATATTATGGCCGAGGACAATGCCATCTTTAACCATAAAATGACTCTTCTCCCAATTTAGACATAGATTGGTGTCTTCACACCGTTTCAACATGTTGTCTAAGTTTGAGAGGCATGTTTTGAATGAATCCCCAATGACCGAAAAGTCATCCATGAAGACCTCCATAGTTTTCCCGATTGTGTCGGAAAATATGGCCATCATGCACCTTTGAAACGTGCTCGGTGCATTACATAAGCCAAAAGGCATACGTTTATAAGCTTTCCAGGGTATACCCGTGTATTTCCATCAGAAAAGAACTAGGACACCTAGTATGGGGATTTGAAAGTAACCCGAGAAGCCATCAAGGAAACAATAGTACTCGTTCCCTGCAAGTCTCTCGAGCATCTGATCCATAAAGGGCAGAGGGAAATGGTCTTTACGGGTGGCGTCATTTAGTTTACGATAGTCAATGCAAACACGCCATCCCGTAACCAATCGAGTTGGAATCAACTCGTTATCCTCGTTTGTGACAACAGTTATGCCACCCTTTTTAGGAACACAGTGAAATGGGCTAACCCAAGGACTGTCAGAGATCGGGTAAATCAATCCTGCATCAAGAAGTTTAAGAACTTCTTGTTTGATAACATCGTGGATTTTGGGATTTACCCGTCTCTGATGTTGGACTGCTGGTTTGAAATCATCTTCCATTAGGATTTTGTGGGTACAAAACTCGGGGTTTATACCCTTTATATCAGAAAGTTTCCAAGCAATTGCTTGCTTGTGAGATTTCAAAACCTTTATTAGAGCAGTTTTCTCCTCATCGTTCATGTCTTTGGCAATTATAACGGGTAATTTATCATTACCCTCCAAGAATGCATACTCTAGATGAGGAGGTAAGTCTTTGAGCTCAACCTCTGGAAATTCCTCAGTTTTCTCAACTGACCTAATTTCCTCTTTATGAAGTTCAACGGGAGGGTGGGAGGGAGAATTATCTTGATTCAACATTTGCTCAATAAGCAGAATGTCCCCCTCTACATCAATCTCATTGTGATCAATTCCCTCTGGAACTGACTCACTTCTGAGAAATGCCTCGACCTCTTCCAAAATGAAATCACTTCCCTCAAACGGAGTGTGAGAAGGGGAAGAGTCGGAAACTATAGGTTGAGAAGATGTGGTAGAATCACCACTCACAGAATAACCAAGAAACTCTTGAGAGTATTCCTCTGATGCTATATCAATGACATCAATTCGGTTAACCGATTCAGCATCATAGTTAGAAGAGTACCTCGAAGTTTGATCGAGGTTAAAGGTGATAGCTTCGTTACCCACACGTAAGGTAATCTCTTGCTCAAACACATCAATGAGAGCCTGTTGGGTTTTGAAGTAACTATACTTCTGTGTGCTACACTGCTGCTAGTTAGTCAAGTCTGCTGTTAGTGTAAAATCTCTACTGCCAGTCAAGACTACTGCTGAATGAAGAATACTGCTGAGACTCTGCTGCTTATATGATAAGTTTATGTACGTATGGTTGTATTTATAGTGTAGATTTTGTGTAATATTCTATAATGTTAGAAGATCTTAGTCTTGGGTAGGAAGTCGATGTAAACCTGTAGGGTTCCTTGATGTATAAAAGGAGATCCTAGGGTTAGACTAGAATACGAATTATTCTAGCATTGTATTCACTTCAAGGTTGCAAAACCCTAGCACTAACAAAGGGTGCTCGTATTCAATATATTGAAGTGTTTAAGTTGTGATATTATTGTGTTTGTGTTCCTCTTAAGTTAATCAGTAAATCCGCGTATTGATTAATTTAATTACAAGTATTAGTCAGCTTCTATATATTATTGTCTTGGTTTATCTAAGATAGTAATTCTAGATCAATTGCTCAACTGGGATCAACAAGTGGTATCAGAGCTTGTGATCTAGAAGCCGTGATCAAGAAGAACTCAAACATTCTCTCAAGTTCTGTCTGTTAACACATCTGAAGCCATGGGTGATGAAACTCATATGGTTACTGCCTCCAAGGTTCCTATGCTGAAGCAAGGTGAGTATGAGATATGGAAGATGAGGATGAGACAATACATCCGGATGATTGACTACAATATGTGGGATGCTATTGTCAAAGGTACTCAAACTTCAGTGACTGTTGATGGCAAGGAAGTTGGAATCAAGGGAAAGGAAGCTGATGATCTCAAGAAATTGGAAATAAAAGCTCATAGTATTCTCATGATGGGACTACCTAATGAATATCAGCTTGACCTTGAAACATTGAGACTGCTAAGGAGCTTATGGAAGCAATAGAAACAAGATTTGGTGGTAATGATGCCACTAAGAAGGCTAGGAAGAATGCTTTGAAGCATCAATTTGAGAACTTCACTTCTACCAGTGGAGAAAATCTTGATGGCACCTACAACAGACTCCAAAAGCTTGTAAGTCAGTTAAAGCTTGTTGGATACATTGTCCCTCAAGAAGATATAAATCTCAAATTTATTAGAAGCCTTTCACCTGAATGGAGCATGCATACTGTTGTGTGGAGAAACAAAGCTGATTTTGATTCAATAAGCTTGGATAATCTATACAACAACTTGAAGGCTTATGAATCTGAGTTGAAGGCTACATCTGATTCGTCTACTTCATCATCAGCAGCTCAAAATATTGCTTTTGTTTCTACTAAAGGCAATATTTCATCAGAGATTCACTCTGCTGCTTATGGAGTCTCTACTGTTAGCACTAGTAGCTCTGCTGCTGGTTCTAATAACTTGGACACTGTAAGTGATGCTGCTATTTGTGCATTCTTGGCTGATCTCACAACTGTACTCAAGTCTTAAACCAAGATGCTGATCATATTGATTCTGATGATCTGGAAGAAATTGATATGAAGTGGCAAATGGCAATGCTGACTTTGAGAGCAAGAAAGTTCTTGAAAAGAACTGGAAGGCAACTTAAGTATAATCCACAGGGAAACATGGGATTTGACAAGTCAAAGATGGAGTGCTTCAACTGCAACAGGAAAGGTCATTTTGCTAGAGAATGCAGAGCTCCCAAGAAGAATGTTGACACAACCAAGAAGGCTGCAGAAGAGTCAAAGCCATCTACTGCTATGGTGTCTTGTGATGGTTTGGGAGATTATGACTGGAGTGACTTGGCTCAAGAAGAACCAAACCATGGTCTTCTTGCAACAGTAACAACTGCAGGGCATAACTTTGCTCTAATGGCCTATGCTTCTTCATCATCTGGCTCAGATTCTGAGGTATCACATGAATCTAATGAATCTTCTTGTTCTTTTAAATCATGTGCTGACACTATAGAAGAACTTAAGGCTAGAAATGAGAGTTTGATAAAAGAAGTTGAGTTTCTGAGACTTGATAACATAGGATATAAAGTAGGCATTGATAATGTTGAAAGGAAACTTGACTATATGAAAGAATGTGAGATTGAGTATGTTGATAGGTTGAACATACAGGATGGGAAAATTGAAATTAAAAATGCTGAAATAGAAATGCTTAAAAGAAAGTTAGTTGAGGCTGAAAAAGCTAGAGATTTAGCAATTGAGGAAAAAGATAAGCACATTATTAGAGTCAATAAACAAAAGTACGCTACTTCTTTACTTGATGAACATGGTAAAAACATAATTGAATGCCAATTGATGAGAAAGAATAGTGGCATTGGATACAATGAAGTACCACCTCCCATGAAAAGTGCACATGCACCACCAGGGAAAGAACTGTCATTTGTAGATGTTGAAGGACTTATAAAATCTGCAGGAGAATTAAGCAAATCACTTATCAATAAACAAAAGGTTGAAAAAGAAAATTCTGATGCTCCAATCATTGAAGATTGGGTGTCAGATAGTGAAGATGAACTAGATGAGTCAACCACTAGGTCAAAACAAAATGATGTTGTGTTAAAAATTGATACTAGGTTAACACAGTGTGCTAAAAAGGAAGAAATTCCTCAAGTTGTTCAGCCTAAAGTTGATCAGGATAAGTTTCTGAAACCTATGTTAGGTCATGCTTTGTCTAAAAAGGTTGTTGAGTACCATGAGATACCTAGAGAACAAATGAAAAGGTTCAATAACAAGCCTAGGGGAAACCAAAGAAACTTCAATGGCCTAGTCTCAAACAGATTAGGAAATGATTTTCATCTTAAAAAGAAGGCATGTTATAACTGTGGTAGTTTTGAGCATCTTAAAGCAAATTGTGCTAACTATCAAAAACCAGTTTGGAACCAATATACAAGAGTGAATCACCAAAACTTTTCAAAAAGAGATCACTCTCCTCCCAAAAGAAATGTGGTTCCAAGAGCAGTACTATTGAGATCTGGTGCTACTAGATCAATTATTACTGCTCAACCAAAAAGGCCTTTTCAAAATAAAACAACTGAGTCTACTGCTACTTCAAGAGTAAACTCTGCTGCTAAGGCAATTTACTCTACTGCTGTGTCTAAAAAGTTACCAAATACAGTTGTTGGAAATCATTTTTATGCTGTAAAGGCCTCAGCTTGTTGGAGTTGGAAACCAAAATCAAATGTTTTAACACAAGTTTCCAATAACAACAGTGCATCAATGGATCTTACCAAATATGACTATGTTGATGCACAAGGCAGATCCAAGTCAGTAATGGCTTGGGTCAAAAATAGAAACCAATTTCTCTATTTTATGTGCAGGGCAATCTACAAAATAAGCTAAAAGACAAAGGAATTATGGATAGTGGATGCTCTGGACATATGACAGGAGACATATCCCAACTTGAAGATTTTGTACCTATTGATGATGGTGGATGTGTTGCTTTTGGTAATGATCCTACAGGTGGAAAGATTGTTGGTATTGGTACTATAAAAACAGGAAATTTGAATTTTGAAAATGTGATGTTAGTTAAAGGACTAAAGTTTAATCTCTTTAGTGTTTCACAAATATGTGACAAAAGGAATTTTGTTCTTTTTACTGACACTGAATGTCTTGTTCTTTCTTCTGACTTTAAGTTACCAGATGACTAGTATGTGGTACTAAAAGTTCCAAGAACTGACAACATATACAGTGATCATATAAAGAATATAGTTCCTAGAAGAGATGTAACTTGTCTTTTTGCTAAAGCCACCTTTGATGAATCCAAATTATGGCATAGGAGACTTGGACATTTAAACTTCAAAACCATGAATAAATTGGTAAAAAGTAATCTTGTGAGAGGGTTACCTACAAAAGTTTTTGAAAATGATGAAACCTGTGTTGCCTGTCAAAAGGGTAAACAACACAGAGTATCTTTTAAGTCCAAAGTTGTGAACACTATTGATAAGCCTTTGCATTTGGTTCATATGGATTTATTTGGACCTGTTTATGTGAATAGTCTGAATAAGAAGAAATTTTGCCTAGTTGTCACAGATGATTATAGTAGGTTTACTTGGGTATTCTTTCTAGCTACTAAGGATGAAACACCTGAAATTCTTAAGGAGTTCATAACTAGAATAGAAAACCTAATAAATCACAAGGTTAAGATAATAAGGTGTGACAATGGAACTGAGTTTAAGAATCATACAATGAATCAGTTTTGTGTGGGTAAGGGTATTGTAAGACAGTACATGTTGCTAGAACTCCTTAACAAAATGATGTAGCTGAGAGGAGAAATAGAACATTGATTGAGGCTGCTAGGACTATGTTGTCAGATTCAAAATTACCTATACCTTTTTGGGCTGAAGCAGTGAACACTGCCTACTTTGTGCAAAATAGGAGTAAGGTAGTTAAGCCTCATAATAAGACCCCTTATGAATTATTTCATGGTAAAAAGCCAATGATAGCATTCTTTAGACCATTTGGGTGTCCTATTACCATCTTAAATACCAAAGACCAATTAGGCAAGTTTGATGAAAAAGCAGATGAAGGTTACTTTGTTGGATACTCTATTAATAGTAAAGCTTATAGAGTATACAATAAAAGAACAAGATTTGTGGAGGAAAACCTGCATGTTCAGTTTGATGAAAATAAAACAAATAGTGCAGGGAATGGACCAGAATGGTTGTTTGATATTGATATGCTAACCAAAACTATGAATTATGATCCAGTAATTGCAGGGATAGATACTAACCATTTTGCAGGTGATCAATCAAAGGACTCTACTGCCAAGGAGTCTGCTTCTGACAAGGAGTTTGTGTTGATTGAAAAGTTGAAGATTGGTCCTACCATTACTTCCACTCAGGAGAAACAAAGTTCACAAGATGATGTTGTTCAAGATTCTTCAAAAGGATGTGAAGAGGAAGTTGTCAACATTCCTGAGAATGCAAAAGTGGTTACTGAAGAGCCAAAAGTTGATGAAGTGGTGGAGAATTCTAAGGGAACAGGTTCTAGCAGCATCTTTCATGACTCTGCTGCTAATAAGCACTCTGCTGCTGGACCTAGCAACTCTACTTCTGAGAAACAGGGTATTTCTTCTGCTGATACACCATACCCTGATGTTTCTACTACACCTAGTTTTACAGAGGTTTATACTGATACTGATGATGAGGCTCTAGACCCTAAGATCTTTGGAGCTGAATCAGATATTACTAACTTGGAATCCAATATTCCAATTAGTCCAACCAAAACCACAAGAGTTCATAAAGTTCATCCTAAAGAAAATATTCTGGGTGATCCATCATCAACTGTGCAAACTAGGAGGATGACTAAAGAACAAAAAGATATCTTACACAAAGCTTTCTTTGCAAGATCTCTTCATCAAAGAAACAGTCATAAAGATCTGCAAAACTGTCTATTTGCTTGTTTCCTATCACAAGTTGAACACAAAAATGCCTATAAAGCATTACAAGATTCAAGCTGGGTAGAAGCCATGCAAGAAGAGCTTCTTCAATTCAGATTACAAGAAGTTTGGACCTTGGTGGATTTGCCTAATGGAAAAAGGGCAATTGGTACTAAATGGGTTTTTAGGTGTAAAAGAGATGAAAGAGGAATTGTGATCAGAAACAAAGCAAGGTTGGTTGCTCAAGGATACACACAACAAGAAGGTATTGATTATGATGAAGTGTATGCACCAGTGGCAAGAATTGAGGCCATAAGATTGTTTTTGGCTTATGCTTCATACAAAGATTTTGTTGTATATCAAATGGATGTTAAAAGTGCTTTTCTGTATGGGGAAATCAAGGAAGAAGTTTATGTGACACAACCACCTGGTTTTGAAGATCCAGATTTTCCTGACAAAGTTTACAAGGTTGAGAAAGCACTATATGGATTGCATCAAGCTCCCAGAGCATGGTATGAAAAGTTATCAACTTATTTGCTGGATTGTGGATATGAGAAGGGTAAAATTGATAAAACCTTATTCATTAAGAAGAACAAAGGTGATATTTTGCTGGTTCAAGTATATGTAGATGATATCATTTTTGGTTCTACAAGCAAAGCTATGTGTGAGGAGTTTGAGAAGATCATGAAGAATAAATTTTCTATGAGTTCCATGGGTGAACTTACATTTTTCTTGGGATTGCAAGTGAAACAACTGCATGATGGTATATTCATCAGCCAAGATAAGTATGTGGCTGACATTTTAAAGAAGTTTGGATTTGAAGATGCCAAGCCTGCAAAGACAACTCATGAGAAAGATAAGCCATTGATGAATGATGAGTATGGCAAAGAGGTGGATGTTCACTTGTACAGGTCAATGATTGGTTCATTGATGTACCTTACAGCTTCAAGACCAGATATTATGTTTGCTGTATGTGCTTGTGCAAGATATCAAGTCAATCCCAAAGAATCACATCTTAATGCTGTGAAGAGAATCTTTAGATACTTAAGGTATCAACCCAAATTGGGGCTTTGGTATCCTAAGGATTCACCATTTGATTTGGAAGCATACTCAGACAGTGATTATGCTGGGGCTAGCTTGGATAGGAAATCCACAACAGGAGGTTGTCAATTTCTGGGAAACAGATTGGTGTCATGGCAATGTAAGAAACAAACTGTGGTGGCAAACTCTTCCACAGAAGCAGAGTATGTGGCTGCTTCAAGTTGCTGTGGTCAAGTACTTTGGATGCAAAACCAATTGCTGGACTATGGGTACAATTTTATGAACACCAAAATTTTCATTGACAATAACAGTACATTATGCATCATC
Organism: Artemisia annua; assembly: GCA_014162995.1. NCBI lineage: Eukaryota > Viridiplantae > Streptophyta > Magnoliopsida > Asterales > Asteraceae > Artemisia > Artemisia annua. The sequence continues at coordinate 53,752 of LBNU01033633.1, forward strand.
AAAAATACTGTTTTTCATTCTAAAACAAAATATATTAAGATAAGACATCATTTTATCAGAGATTGCTATGAAAAGAAATTAATTCAAGTTGTTAAAATTCATACTGATCTAAATGTTGCTGATCTACTTACTAAACACTTTGATGTGGGTAGATTTCAGTTTTTAGTTGCAAGTATTGGTATGAGAAATCTTTGAAAAGCTTATCTCATTGTGTCTTTGTAAAGTTTTGTAAGAGTATTTTGCACTGTTATTGGTCTTAAAAGCTTGTTTCTACTGCTGATTATACTCTGCTGCTCATACTTTACTCTACTGCTAGAGTATGACTTAGCAGTATAGTGTTCTATTTGTGTTTGTGTTTTGGACTAATCTTTTGCAGGAAAAGTTAAAGTGGAAATGATGTTCTTTAAAGCTAATGTATAATCAAGGAGTGCACTGGAGTTAAATAAGAACATAGATATTTCATTCATTATCCATAGGATGGTCATTACAAGCTATTCAAAAGACATCCTCAAACAAAAGAAGGTCACTACAAGCTTTCAAAACACAAAAGAGAACATTCACACAACCCTAACACCTATTTCATGGGACGCTTTCCTTTGGCCTTGGAGTCTTTCTTCTCTTGTTCTTGGGCAGCATTGGAAAGAGCATCTCTCAAGGTTTGGAAATCTGGCATGGTTCTGTTTCTTCCCATGGACTGAGTTGCAATATCCCACACTCTTGGACAAGCTAAGCCCATCACAACTCTATGTGATCCAGAAGGACCTTCTGATTGTGAAGGTTGAGATTGAGTAGGAGGGACTGGAGCTTCTGGTTGTGTTGGTTCTGATTGCAATTTTGCCAAATGTTTTCTCAAAGCTTTTACCAAAGCTTTAGGGATTTCTTGAGCCAATGTTGATTTTAGGTGTGGTGCTTGTGGTGGATGAGATGGTTGTGGTGCTTGTGGTGGATGAGATGGTTGTGGTGACTGGTAATCTATGTGCCAAGGAAGATACTTTGCATTAATGTCATGCTTAAACTTCCTGGCTTGTTCTTTGGTTCTTCTACCAAATTTGGGTGGTCGATAAGGTGGTAGATATGGTGGAAAAGGTGGATGGTTTGATTCTGAGTCAGAAGAGTCTGAAGAGATGTTGATTATCTCTCTGTTATCAGACATTATGCTTATTCTGGAAAAGGTTGAAGATTTTGATTAAGTTTTTGTGGTGTTTATGGAAGTGATTAGGGTTTGGGTGGAAAATCAATTGGATTTGATCCCTTTTATTGAGGATCAATCGGCTTTTATGGTTATTAATGAGGAGTTGGTGATTGGAATTAAATTTTTGGTAACTGCCTATTATTGAAGAGATTTGGTTCGATTCTTGACTTTTTGACCAAGAAAAGTCAAAATACTGCTTGGTTCCATAAGCAGTAGTCAACTCTGCTGCTGGTTTTGTGACTCTGCTGCTGGGGGTCTGCTGCTACAACTTAAAGTATAGGGACGGTTATGTAACTTCCACTAAGCAGTTTATAACCTAATTGAATCACTTTTTCTCTCCACATTACTCACGAATTGCAGTTTAGAAACCAACCTACTCTCCATTATCATTCAAATTCCAAATCCCCAATTCTAAGAACCCTAAATCATGGATATTGATCGAACATGGGAAAAAAGTCATAACATTGTGGCAGAACTTGACACAGATGTTATACCTGCAGAATTCACAGAAATGACAAACTTTCTTAATGTTACATCCCTTAGGTATGCATTAACTGTGAATCCTACCATCTATGCTGCTCACATCAAACAATTTTGGCATTCTGCCAAAGTTAAAACTTTGAAAGGGGAATTATGTGTGAGAGCTTTTGTTGATGATCAAAAAGTAGTAGTTTCTGAAGCCACTATTAGAACACATCTGCTCTTTGATGATGAAGAAGGAACAAAGTGTCTTGCAAGGAATGAACTTTTTGAAGGACTGGAAGAACTGGGCTATGAGAAGAAAGACAATGGTTTAAAATTTCAAAAAGGTCTTTTCTTAACTCAATGGAAATTTTTAGCCCATACTTTATTACATTGTTTGAGTCCAAAAACAACTGGGTGGAATGAGGTTAATACAACCATAGCATCTGCTATGATTTGTTTAAGCAAAGGAAACCCATTTAATTTTTCAAACATGATTTTTGAAGGAATGGTTTTGAGTGTTAAGGAAAAAGGAAAATCTTTGCTTTATCCAAGGTTTATTCAACTTTTTGTCAATGATCAGATTGAAATAGTCAGATCCCATAGAACTATTTATAAATCTCCAATGATGGGTTCTGTATCTTTTAGTTTCTTGGCTAAAGTTAATAAATAATTTTTTGGTAAAGTTACACCACTTACTCCTTTTATGGTGCAACTAATTGAAAATACTCAGGGTGAAGGATCAGGAACTCCCACTGATTCCCAACACACACCCACTTTTGATTCACCATCTCCACAACAATTAAAGACCTATAAACGTTGGAAAGCCTCAAAGAACACTGAGTTACCCCAGACCAGTGTTAGGATGGATAATGTACCAGATGGGGCTGTCACGGGTGATGGAAGTGACATGTTGGTGAGGGCTAACACTACTGCTACTAGCTTAGCAGCAGAGCAGGTCAGTGTTAACATACATAAGACCCAATCCAAGGCAACATCTAATGTGGATGATTCTTCTGAGTCAAACACAGGTGATGGATTCCCTAGCCACATGGAAAACATAGGGGGCTCAGGTGATCAAACTAGGTTTGATACTGAGTTTGTGTCCCAAGATTCACCTCTCAGGGAAGGTCACACATCCCGAAGTGAGGAGGACAGAATTGAACAAATTGAATTGATGGCACCACCACTTGTACAAAATGTCAATGTCAATGATTCACCTCTCGGACCAGGTAACACACGTCGAAGTGATGAGGCTAGTTTAGAACAAATAAAAGTATTGATGGAAAAATGTACCACTTTGGAAACCAAGTGTCAAACCTTGGAATCCAAAGTTAATGCTCTTGAAAGTCTCACAGCTGCTCAGGGAACCATAATCACCACATTGAAGCAACAAATGGAGTCATTACAACAACAAGTTTCTTCTGCTAACACTGCTGCTGGTTTGGGAGAGGATGCTTCCAAACAGGGGAGGAATGGCACAGGTTCAGGGGAGGAAATTAGGGGTACTAAAAATGTTGCTGATGCTGATATTATAGGTAAGGATGATTTGGTTGCTGAGGTTGAAGTTCAAACTATGGTTAATGTTGACTCTGCTGCTTTGAACTCTACCACTGGTATTCAAATTGTTACTGAGACTACTGCTAGTGATGACTATGCTGCTGTTCGTTTGAAAGAAAGTGTTGATAAGAATGCTGCTGATGATACTGGTTTAGCTTCAGGGGAGGCTAAAGGTGATGATCAATTAGATATTGATAGTGGTGATGATGCGCGTGGATTGCAACACGCACTACGTTTTACCTCTCGAGGGATCTCGAGAAGCTTGCAATCCCCACCAGGCAGTGTACCTGACCGATGTAGTATAGTGTAGTGGCAAGTACCGGGGGATTGATCGTTCTCTCGCAGGGAATAGTGTTCGTTAGGCTAAAGGCTACTCTAATCTAGGTCTAAGGGTGGAGGAAGATTCTTTTTGTATTTTTATATTTTATGAAAGCAGTAAAATCTCTGGTTTTGGAGGATAGGGCGGAATTAGTTGCTAGTCAACTAACCCAAGTTATCTACTTCTAAGCTACTTATATTTTTGTATTTTTGGTTTTGGAACAAACAATGGTGGGAGAATAGTGTTTACTTAGATTTCATTACTCCCTAACTATCTTTTACCATGTAATTAGTATGTTGAGTTTGCGTGGATGACGGGTGTATTCCTAACAAGTCGTAGGGAGTGCGTTCAATTCCCTAACCCTATAAGTTCCTACCTCACTCTATGACGATACGTCAAGCATCATACCATGAGCTCACCGATAGCAACCTATGCATGAAATACTACCTTAAAATCGATAACGCACATACGATTCACATTTCTAAAGACGTTCAAGCTTGTTACCGTATAGGAGATTAGCCAGTTTTCTCTAGTCTAACGTAGATGAAACATTCACCCAAACACATCACAACATACACATCACATGATAATCAATAGTTAGGTTTCATTAGATCTAAGCAAACACAAAGTAAATTAGCCTAGCATGTTGAAAGAAAGACAAGCACAAGCATATATCACACAACACATAGACATATCGTATGAATAAGGACTTATCTTGGATTAAACATGCAAGTTAGAGGGGTTAGGATACCCTCTAAGGTCTGTAATACATGTACTAGGGTTTAACCCTAAAGTTCTCCACTCCAAAATTCCTCTAAAGTTTGTCTCAAAATAAGAAAAAACGTTCTATATATATAGAAAACGCGGGCTGACGGCGTCAGCCCAATAGGTGACGTCGTCAGCTCGGCGATTAGGGTTTTGTGACGGCCTTCTTTGACGTGGTCATGTTTCCTTGTTCCAGATCTGACGGCCTTAGTTGACGGCGTCACCAAATTGCACTACAAACTCTCTGGCCCGTCACGAGTATTTTCCAATTCTTCACTTCACTTGTTCCTGACGTCGTCACCTTGTAGAGTATGACGGCGTCACCTTCTGTGATCTTTAAGGTCTTTTGAGTTTTTGTTGTTTTCCGCACTTTTTCACTCCGAAAACGCCTGAAAATGCTTCTTTTGTGATTTTCCCTTCAAAAGTACCTAAAATGAGAAAAGAAACGACTTTGGGTGAAATCCAAACCAAAAATATACGAATTAGGACTCAAAATGACCCCTAAAAACGTAACATTTTTCGTCTCATCAAATACCCTTACACTTGAGATTTGCTTGTCCTCAAGCAAATGCGCTTTTATTCCCAATTGAAAAACAAGTTAGAGGTCATTTAATGCGAACTTAAAAGTAATTACAAGA
>LBNU01033633.1:76523-139089 GCA_014162995.1 Artemisia annua
CAAGATATATCGTATTATGTTAATGCATTTTGCACTATACAAGTGAGCTTTATGTGGTTTCTCAGTTGATGTAGGTCAATGTGGCGAAATTGATTTTCAAGAAAAATGTCCACGAGCATGTATGTAAAGCAACATTTAATTGGTTAAGATGATACTTTTAGCGTGATTATGATATATAATAGTTGTTCGAATGCCGTCTTTGGAACATATTAGAATGAATTTATCGGTGTGCAATTGAACTGTATTATTGAACAAGAACGTCCGCGCATCGCAAAATGTTTTCTTTTTACTATATGTATCATCATTAGTGAGAAAACTATATTTACGGGGGCCCATTAAATAGTTTGCCATAATAGCAAATTACGACATTTTTTATTAAAAATATCACATTGAGTAATGATAGAAAGGAAAAAATTACATAATTTTGACTTAAATCTGTTTGTAAAATTATAATATTCAAATAAAAAAGTTGAGTTTTAAACTAAGCAAAAGTTCAACTTTTTAATCGAAAAACAAAACTGGTGCATGTAATGTGAAGTATATACGACATCGAGATGGAAGTGAAGCTTGCGGCAATTTATCACATGAGTCTTTAGCTACATTAGTATAGATTAAAAAGTCGGCTCATGGATTGAGAAGAGTTGGAAAAGGTTGCAAGAATAATTGATGATTTAACCTATGCCATATATATAGATATATGTATTTGTTAATGCATTTTCATATCAAGTAATTTATGAGTGTTTTCAGATTGATGTAGCTCACATTTTTGCAATTTGATTTAAAGAAATGTTGCACGAGCATGTATGTAAGGAACATTATAAATGGTTAAGATGATACTTTTAGCATGTATTAGTTTATGGTAAGCTCAATTGAATAATGAATATAAAAGAAAAAGTACATAATTTTTTGTCAGCATTTTGTAATAAAAAAATAGTTTAAGGACAAATAGTGGAGTCCAAAGTTTTAGGAATTATTAATAGTGTGTTAATTATATCATTTAGTTAGCTATTTAGAATTATTATAATTGAGTATATTTGATAAAATTTATAAGTATTAGTTAGACTTCAATGTTAAGTTTCAATAAATTAGTTGTACTAAATGAGATGAGCTCAAAAAGTTTTGTAACGATTTTTATACGTTTATGTGCATTTTAGTAGTTACATTATTACACAAACTATTAAGCTTACAAACTTAATAAGAAAATTTATTGAACGCACATTAAAATGATAACAAATTAGATAGACCCCGTGTGCTTGCATATTACCAGGCCAAAACCATCTAATGGACAAGTATTAGGGGCTACAGTAATAGACAAAGAAATTAAAGTCATTTTTTTTTCATGCAAATAAGTAATAGCCAAAAGAAACGAAAGTCTCACAACTTAATAACAAAAAGCCCCATATACAAGAATACAACACCACAAACCAAAACAACACTCAAGATACTTTTAAATTTTTATACAAGAAGCTGTAAGAACATTTCATACAACAGACGAAACAATAATTAAGCTATACATCGGAATATACAGAAGAGATTACAGATTAACATTAGATTATTAGCCCGTGCGTAGCACGGTTCTGCATGTCTTATAAATAAAATGACAACGCAAATTATTAACATGCATAATCCTAAGAACAAAATAAAAACAACAAATAAAGAAAGGTTTCTTTGCAACAGGCTTAATGGAGGGGAGAAGTTATCCCTTGAACGTTTTGTTTTCTTGAAGCAGGATTTTGAAGATGATGAAGCCATTGCAGTCCAAACAAGAGTATTGAATGTAATGAAAAGATGAAAGAAGTTGGTTGTAATTCCTTTGATATTAATAAGACACAAGAGTCGCAATGTCACATATTCGTATCAAAGTGTCACAACGTTTACAAAGTGTTAAGATTACTTTTGGATGTGAAAGGATGTATATTGTATGTTCATGCATTGCGAAGGGAAGTTAATGATGAATTAACTATCATTCGTGAGTAGTATTTTTATTCTTACTTTCAATCAAATACTAACAATCAGAATAACTAAATAATATTTTAATATCACAAATAACTTTAACTTAGAACATCCCAGTAATTCAATAGAATAATATTATCATCTTATATCATATTAAGAATTAAGAATATCATAATACGTTTAAACTATATGTACATTCTGAATCATGAATTTAAAAACAAAAAATTAATAAATCACACATATTCAGATTAGTTACAAACTATCTTTTAGCATTTAACTTTTCAATTTCTGTTACAGCGTATATCATGATTTCTAATTCTCAATGTTATAAAATATGATCTCTGATATTTTGTATAAAATATGATGCAAATATTTACAAATTGTTCAATTGCAATGCAGTTCTCCAAACTGTTCTTAAAGGCTTCGTTCATAAAAAATTCTCAAAGCCCAAGTTTGGCCCCATTTTTTAAGTCTTTTACTATGAACATTTGTAAATACTTTTGATCATATTTTATAACAAAATATCAGAGATCCATATTTTATAACAATTGAAGAATTAGAAATCAAGATATAGTGTTAAGAATATGAAAAAGTTAAATGCTATAAAGATGTTTGTAACTTAATCTGATTGTTTATATTAATTTTTTGTTTTATAAATTCATTGATTCAGATACATTAGTTTAAGAACTGTAATTATAGATATTGTTATTTATAATGATACTTAAGAGTGATCAATATTCTTTATTGTAATTACTGGGACTTTCTAAGTTAAAGTATTGTGATATTTAAAATATTATTTATTATCTGATATTTTTAGTATATTGATTAAAGTAAGAATAAGACATACTACTCACGAATGAATAGTTATTCATCATTAACTTCCTCGCATGCATGGAACATACAAAACTACCACCTTTCAATCAAAAGTAAACTTAACACTTTGTAAAACCGTTGTGACACTTTGTAAACCGTTGTGACATTTGCACGACTCTTGTGTGCTTATGTAATAACAAGAATTACAACCAACTCTTCATCTTTTCATTACGTATCAAGTATTTGTTTGGAAACTGCAATGCTCATCATCTTCAAATCCTGCTTCAAAGAAAACCAAAACGTTCAAGGATACTTCTCTCCTCCATTAAGCTGTTGCAAAGAAAACTTTTTATTTGTTGTTTTATGTTGTTTTTAGGTATGATGTTAATAATTGCGTTGGTTTTATATTTATAACGAGACATGCATGAACCCGGCTAACGCACGGGCTAATAATCTGAATTGTTCAATCGTTATTCTTTCTTGTATATTGGCGAGTGTATACTTATATATTGTTTCGTTCTGTTGTATGAAATGTTTTTAATTCATGGTATTAAATTTAAATGATTTGATGTGTTTGGTGTTTGTTTTGTATTTTGGTATATGCTTTTTGTTAATTATGTGATGACTTGTTCTTTTTGGCTATTACTTTATGTTGTTCATTGACAAAAAAAATGACTTTATTCTTTGTTATTCTGTTTAGCCCTACATACTTGTCCATGTAGATGGTTTTGCTGGTAAATATGAAAGCCACGGGTCTATCTATATTTCTTTTATATTTTAATGTGGTAAATTATTTCATTAAGTTTGTTAAGTAAGTTCTGTGTAAATAATGTATATATAATAATGCCATCATAAACTGTATAAAAATCGGTTACAACTTTTTAGCTTCATCTCATTTATTGTACAACTAATTTATTGAAAATTAACATGAAGTCTAACCTAAATAGTTAATAAATTTTATCAATAAACCTCATCTAATAATCGTAAATAGCTAACTAAAATTGAATATAATTAACACACATTGATAATGTCTGAAAATCTTTGGACTCCATGATTATGTTTAAACTTAATTTTTTATTTACAAATGCTTTGACAAAAATTATGTACTTTTTCTTTTATTCAGTTATTCAAGTTGCATGTTACATAAAACTTAATCATGCCTAAAAAGTATCAGTTTAAACCATTAAATGTTCTTTACATACGGATGCTCGTGCACATTTTCTTAACAATTCGAAAAAATGTGGCTTACATCAATTGAAAACACTCCATAAATACTTGTATATGAAATTGCATTAAACATAATACATATATCTATATATATTGATTAGTTTAACATCATCAATTATTTCTGCAACCTTTTCAACTTCTTTAATCCAGTAGCCGACTTAATTCTATACTAATTACTAAATATCATGTGATAAATTCCGGCAAACCTTTGCACTTCCATCTCGATGTTGTATATACTTCACATTAACTGCACCTGGTTTTGTTTTTCGATAAAAGTTGGAACTTGTTGCCTATGTTTAAAATCAACTTTCTATTTTTGATATTAAATTACAGAAACAGATTAAGTCAAAAATTATGTATTTTTCCTTTCTATTCATTACTCATGTGATATTTTTTAATATGTCTATTTGCTATTATGGCAAACTCATTTATGGCGTAAATATTAGTTTCTCACTAATGCTTATACATATAGAAAAAGAAAAATTTGCGATGCGCGGGAGCCTTCTTGTTGTTCAATATAATTCAATTGCAGCACGATAATTCATTCTAATATTTCTCAAAGAGCATTCGAAAGAACTACTATATAAACTAAATTCACGCTAAAAAGTATCATTTAACCATTTAAATGTGTTAATACATGCTGTGCACATTTCTTGAATCAATCCGCACATGTGAGCTACATCAATAGAAAACGCACATAAATTTACTTGTATATGAAAATGATTAACATAATAATATATCTATATATATGCTTATCTGATAACATCAACCTAAATATGTAAGAAACAAAGAAAATAGTTGGTTATCCCAATCTTTGTTCCGATTATCTGGAGCATGCATGATCTGTGTGTGATTTAATTACAGAAGATCTAAAAGAGTGGTGAAATCTCCAAAATGGCAAAAGAGAATTACATACCGCTTACCAACAATCAAAGATCTAAAAGATGTGTAAAGATCATCTTCAAATGTACATACTAAATGTGATTTGCGGTATATTATAGCATGAATTAGGTTAAACATTAATATTCTGCAATCTTCGCCAACCCTTGCATGTCATTAACCGATTTTAATTCTATACTTAATGTCATATGATCATTCGGGCAACTCTTCGCACTCATCTCCTTCATGATATGTATAGTTATTATGAGGCTGCATTGATTCCGAGCATTAGTTTCTTGTTACTTTATGGCAACTACTAAATGACTCAACTTGCTTCTAACTCTAAAAACTTATCTCATAACTCCCATTAAATTTAGGGACTGATCTATAGTATTACGATGGCATGCAGAACCGTGCTTACGCACGCTTTAATCTATTGTTAATTTGTGTATTAATTCGTGTATGTATTGGCTAGTGTTGCTTATTTTTTGTTAGACTTTTTATGATGTTGTATGGAAACGTTTTACTTTGTTGTATAAAAATATAAAAATGTTTGCGATGCCACACCTCATTATTTATGTATCATCTCATTTGTCAAACTCAATTATATATGGGATCATGCCATTAATGCACAGTCTACAAAACTTATTTAATAAAAAACAGCAGAGATCATCACATGGAATATACGCTGCACGCTCATTTATCTCTAAAATAAGAGTAACTATAACCATGCTTACATATTTAGCTTACCCATAAAAAAGTAATTGTCTTTTTTGTTTTGTACCAAATAGTAATCCTTAGATTTTCTCCTCTAGGCTGGTATTAAACCATCAGAATGAACATTGCATAATGCAATAAAACTTAATGATTCCATACATAGGGACAAACTCGAATGTGCATAAGCTGGTTGAAAACCTGTATCGTATGTTGTCAAGGAGTCTGTCATTTGCAGGAACACCCCACTACTTGCTCGCTTCAATAGTCGGCCAGACAAGCCAATCACAATATATTTCACTTCATCATCAACAACGTTTGCTATATATCGTTACGAGTTTCCCGCGAGATCAATCTTCTGTCTCTTTTATCCATTCTTGTCAACATCCTCAGAACCCAATGCTTCTATCCACAGTCATGTCCCACAATGCTTAACTGTAAAATCAACTACATTTTTCTCATTTTACTTTGTGATAGTACGGCTCGTACCAGTAGCCCATCGTCTACTTATTATCAACCTCCACCCATACACCATCTCTTCTTAATGTATCCAACAACTGTGTTTCCAATTCTCTTCTTTTGAATCATATGTGTTGACAAATGAAGACTCCTTTCGGAGAGAAGATACAACCATAATTTCTTATAAGCCAATGTAGCATTCTTACCATTTGGCTCTAAACCTGTGATCTTGGGCAAAATGAATTGCGGTATATCATAATGTACATGGTTTAACTCAACCCCCATCGAGAAGTTTTCGTTATCTACCATAACATCTTATATACCACTTTTAAATGTAAAAGTAATTGTATCGAGTATATTGAAGAGGTAGTAAAATGTAAAGATGATTGTATTATCTTTCATGTAACATCACAATCAAAAGTGCCTCAATGAATACTGAACACTTCGTAGTTATGTGGTTTGTGTTCATATATATATATATATATATATATATATATATATATATATATATATATATATATATATTATTGTTTTTATTTCTCCTACATTAAATTCAAATCAAAATCATAATCCAAATCCAAATCCTAATCCTAATCTTAAACCAATCCGCAAACCAAACAGCCCCTTAGATCCTATTATTTTCTTTCAGTTATGCAAATAATAAATCTAGTCTAGTACATAATATAATATAGATAACGAATTCTTTAGTCAAAGCTTAAGGGCATGTTTCTTTTTATTTCTACATTAAGATGCTTATAAGTATTGTGGGTCCAATGTAGGTCCCCCATCTCTTATTGCCTCTAGTTGGGGAGGACAAGGCTTTTGCTTGCCTTGTGGATATAGTTGTTTTAAGATAAATGAGTGGGCCCAACAAAAAAAAACATTATTATATATACTTGGGCCCACCCTTATACCCATTAAGACACTCAAAAATAAAAAGAAACACACCCTTATATACCCATACATGTGTTCAAACTTATCACATGTGATAGAAGTCATAGAACTTTGAGACTTGCTCAATACAGAGTAGTATATTATGTTGTATTTTTTAAATCATTTAATACAATGCTCAAACTCAAAAAGACTTTTTGCATTTATTAGATCATTTTTTCATTAATGTTTGAATACTAAAAAGTCATTTACAAATATTGTCTCCAATGCTAAAAAGCTTTACAAAAGCTTTTGTATACATAAACAATTGTATTTAAATGATATGGTGAGAGTGGAAAAGCTTTTTACAATAGCTTGGTGTTTACCAAGTCTTTCACAAAAAGCTTTTGTAAAAGCTTTAGTCACAATGGTAAAAAGCTTTACAAATGACTTGATGAAATAGTAAAAAGCTATGAAAAGCTTTGCCATTGCAGTTCATTTATTTAAAATTTACATTCTTGGTTTCAATTATGCAAATCCATTTGTTGACAAAAGGAGCCAACTCATCATCATCTATGACAAAGTAATATAATAAACCTATGTAAACGTATGAGGTTTTCTTGGTTTCAGCTAGTGTCCAAGATCATTGATTTAATCAGCACAAAGTTATATAATAAACCTATGTTATTAAGATTCTTGGAATCAATGCTGATGATTATCAGTAGTGCTTATATAATATGTACCTTAGAGTTTATTTATCAGTGAAGATGGATTCGTAGGTTGATGAATGGAAATCGAATTTGCTATGCTCTTTCGCCAAAACATCGTATATTAGCTTTTGTATTAGGCTATATGGGCTGCCTGTTTTGTTCAGGCCCAAATCTAGCCCGTATAATTTTATCGTTAAATTTAATGGGTTAGGATGAAAAAAAATATAGCAAGTGCGAGTTTAAAAGTGAAAACACAAATTGGACTACTTTTTTTCAACTTTAATATATTGCCTTCTCTTTGTTGAGTTAGGCAATCCCTTCTTTCTTAGCTTCATTGGTTAGGCAATGTACCTTAAATGCCACTTCATTTAGTAATTACGATAATAGACAATGCATCTCAAAGCTACTCGATACATGTGAGATGGCTCTTTAACACAACACTTTCGTAAATACAATAGCTGAAGTTCGGTTATCGGAACATCACAGAACATAGTAATGACTTCAAAACTAGCCCACCGTCTAGTAGCGACAACATTAGAGGTGGAAACCCAACCATAAACCGAACCCGAATAAAAACAACATCAGAAACAAGTTTTGTGACGAAAACAAGTTTAGAGGCAAACAAGTTTTGTGACGTAAACAAGTTTAGCGGTCGAAACCGAAGCATAAGAAAAACCATATAAAGTTTAGAAGTCGAAACCGAATCGTAAAAAAACGAACAAAGCCAACATCACAAACAAGTTTTGTTTGGGATGAGCTCGTTTGTTTATCCATTTAGTGGCATTTGGACTTATAAGGATCTCATCATTCTTACTTTCTACCGATGTGGGATAAGTAGACATAATTATCAAATCATGTTATACAAGGTGGAGAAAGATGGTAAGCCAAATCCAAGTGTAAAGTTGGAAATTTGACCAAATTGAATAGATGAAAGAATGTCCATTTGGGACCAATAAGTCTCTTTACAAACATCATGTGGCCGGCACATATATGGCACTTTCCATGAATTTTGTTTTTTCCTAATAATGTCCTCGAATTCATACAACTTTTTGGTAAAAATGTTTCAGTTTCCTATATAACATAAACTCGCTACACATCTTTTCAAATCTTAAAAGTTGGTCATTATAATCCATGATTTCAAAACTCAGACTTCTGAAGATTTGTATATGCTAACAAAATTGGTAGGCTAATTTTGACATTTAGTAAAGTGAAACATTGAGATAGTTGTTATTCAATAATATCAACTAGTATGTTAAGAAAAACATGAAAATAGTATCAACTAGTGTTATGTACTACAGTAGTATGATATTTCCTTTTTCCTAGAAATGGGTTAAGTTGAATGTTTGACCAGAATATAAACTGTTGGGGGCACTTGGTCAATCATAGCTGACTTGCATAAAAACAAATCCGGTGGGCAAAAATTATTCCATCTTAATTTAACTATGACAAGAATCGTGATGTATTTAAGTGGTTATTAAAAAAAAAAAAAAAAAAAAAAAAAAAAAAAAAAAAAAAAAAAAAAAAATAAAATAAAAAAAAAAATGGTCTAGGTTAATTCCAAAATAAAGATGCAAGAGGTTGTAAAATATAATTTTCAGCTGTAAAATAAAGATGCAAGAGGTTGTAAAAAAAAGTCTAACGCTATGGTCCACTTATTTTTATCTTTTTGACATTTTCCTCTTTAGCATTGCATCTTTTCTTCATGAATATCATCATACTACACATGTCGAAATATAACAATATAATGTTTGACGTGTCTTCCATCACATCTCTCAAATAGATTGCAATCTTTGTTTATTCATGGAATTAGCACGGCAATAAAGAAAGTAATGTGCAATGAAACTGATGATTAATCAACTTTAATCTCCACAATAAATATCTATATTATAAGAAACATGTATTAACATCTGCCACGTATCAAAATTCATAGCTAGATTGAAATAATCGTGTTCAAACCATGCGTAATCTTATAATGGGGCTTGTGGTCCAGTGGTAAAGGCTTAAGGAGTTAAACGAGCCCAAGTGAGAGTAGTACCGGTTTGGGTGACCGACCGGGAAGTCCTCACTTGGGAACCACAAGTTCTAATGATATCAGGCGAATCGGGAATAGGAGTGGGGTTATCCCCTAAGGAGAGGCTCGCGGTTGGTATCTCTGCCCGAAGATGCGACACTAACTCGAGCCAACAACTAACAACTAACATCTAACAACTAACCCGTCGTTCAAAAAAAAAAAAAAACAAAAACAAAAAAAACAAAACATGCGCAATCTTATTAGTGATGAGGTGATTAGGTTGTTGAAACATGCAAAACTTTATCTCACATTGCTGTCACAATAAAACTATTTTCTCTTTATGAAAAGATGGAACATTTTCTTTTTACGGTTATAATCTTATAATTGAATTGATTATTGTATCACAAGTTATGGCGAAATTCTGTTTAAAGACACTACATTCGCTTGTTTCAATCATTTTTTTTTCTTTTAAACATATTACTCCAAACACAATATTTACAATACATGCATAGAGTAAGGATCAAATGAGAAGTAAAATTAAAATGAGAAGGGTGAGAAGAAACTACAGCCGCACATTTCAGATGCACCTAAAGAAATAGATGCATCTCCCCTTAAATTTCTCCTCCTCATTTGAAATGTGTGGCTCAAATTTTTTCTCATTCTTCTTATTTCAATTTCTCTTCTCACTAGATCCCTCCCCTACATGCATATTTTAAAAGGAGACGAACATATCCCAAACACCTCTTAAAATAATAAACAACAAATAAACTGAAACATACATCTTTCTATACATTCTGATGATACCGAAACAAATTACATTCAAGCGCAAATATTGAAATCACCTAATTCATCTATTTCACCTAGCATCTTAAAGATATACTAGCATTATAACTACATTTCCTCCTTGCAAGATTATCTTGAATACAAATTACAACTACATCCTCACAAGAGGCATCAAGATCCTATTTTGTATCATCATAAATGTTGTATCACTAGGAGCTAGCTCAACCAGCCAATGACTACATTTCCAAGCTCAAAACAAGTACATATAACTTGTAGCTACGACAGTCTTTACATGTCCTGAAATGAGTGTGGCATCACCACTAACTAGAGCTCTATCGGTTACCAAACAGACAACTTTATTGATATCTACAACCCAAGGCTACATTTCTTCCTTACAAGATTATCATCATATGCAGCTGCAACCTCACATACAACATCAAGATATTATCACAAGCAGACATCATCCTGAATATAAGATCACATAAAGTTTATCCAAACACCGCTTAAACCATATATTTCCTACAGGCTTAGTTAATGGACTAAAAACAAGGACAAACTATTTACTAATTTATTCTCTAACATAGGCTTTTCACATGATTAGCACATGCTTACTCGATTTTTATTAGTGTAAAAATATACTTAGCGCGTCCAACATTATAGGTGATCGATCTATATGCATATTAAACAATAAAGGGAACTTTGGTTGCACGACTTTCTCTTATACTTATAGAAGTCTTCTCTAACTTAACTCAACTTGACCTACTTGACTCATCGGTTGAAGTATTCACTCTCTTTGTCCATCGCATAAAACAATTATACACCCTCTCAAGAGATCATTATCTCACTATCGACCACTCTATTAACGTAGCATCAAGTAATCCAAATTGTATACTAGCTACTNGCCGTTCAAAAAAAAAAAAAAAAAAATGCGTAATCTTATTAGTGATGAGGTGATTAGGTTGTTGAAACATGCAAAACTTTATCTCACATTGCTGTCACAATAAAACTATTTTCTCTTTATGAAAAGATGGAACATTTTCTTTTTACGGTTATAAACTTATAATTGAATTGATTATTGTATCACAAGTTATGGCGAAATTCTGTTTAAAGACACTGCATTCGCATGTTTCAATCATTTTTTTTTTCTTTTAAATATATTACTCCAAACACAATATTTACAATACATGCATATTTTAAAAGGAGACGAACATATCCCAAACACCTCTTAAAATAATAAACAACAAATAAACTGAAACATACAGCTATACATTCTGATGATACTGAAACAAATTACATTCCACCGCAAATATTGAAATCACCTAATTCATCTATTTCACCTAGCATCTTAAAGATATACTAGCATTATAACTACATTTCCTCCTTGCAAGATTATCTTGAATACAAATTGCAACTACATCCTCACAAGAGGCATCAAGATCCTATTTTGTATCATCATAAATGTTGTATCACTAGGAGCTAGCTCAACCAGCCAATGACTACATTTCCAAACTCAAAACAAGTACATATAACTTGTAGCTACGACAGTCTTTACATGTCCTGAAATGAGTGTGGCATCACCACTGACTAGAGCTCTATCGGTTACCAAACAGACAACTCTATTGATATCTACAACCCAAGGCTACATTTCTTCCTTACAAGATTATCATCATATGCACCTGCAACCTCACATACAACATCAAGATATTATCACAAGCAGACGTCATCCTGAATATAAGAACACATAAAGTTTATCCAAACACCGCTTAAACCATATATTTCCTACAGGCTTAGTTAATGGACTAAAAACAAGGACAAACTATTTACTAATTTATTCTCTAACATAAGCTTTTCACATGTTAGCACATGCTTACTCGATTTTTATTAGTGTAAAAATATACTTAGCGCGTCCAACATTAAGGTGATCGATCTATATGCATATTAAACAATAAAGGGAACTTTGGTTGCACGACTTTCACTTATACTTATAGAAGTCTTCTCTAACTTAACTCAACTTGACCTACTTGACTCATCGGTTGAAGTATTCACTCTCTTTGTCCATCGCATAAAACAATTATACACCCTCTCAAGAGATCATTATCTCACTATCGACCACTCTATTAACGTAGCATCAAGTAATCCAAATTGTATACTAGCTAGTAGCTACTCAAATGTAAAAAGAAAGAATACTAGGATATGGTCACTCACGTCAACGTAAGTTAATAATAATTTTATATTTTCAAAGAGTAATAAATATTTTGAAACAAGATTTCAATATAAGTGTTGCTGGAATAGTTGTTCATATCATTTTTCAAAATAGAAAAGTCTACAATCGTTGAAAAATGTTCATATTATTTCTAAATACGTGGAGGGGAGTTTGTACACTTGTAGCATAGCGTCTGGACGGTATATATGTGCAAGCCATGAACTATCAACAAAATCCGATCTAGACTTACATGCACCGCAAGTCAATACTTGCTGGAATTTTAGGTTTGGCATAGCCTGATTTTACTTATAAACAAGCTTATACTTTAACAATGAGAGTCCCTTAGATCGATTACTATGGGAGTCATGCTTTAGATATATTTACAAGTTATGTTATCTCCACCCCTACAGGACGTGACATAAGAGGGTAAAGGTACAAAAGATTCCTTTTTGTACCTCAAATTTACAAAATAACATAGTTTTTTTATTAGTTTATGTTCCGTGTTTTCTTTCAGTTTTAAACTCTTGACTTATTAAACTTTAGATTTTCTGTTCCGTATTTTCAGGTTTCTAGTCTTTTTATATAAACAAAATTACAAAAATAAAAAATAAAAAAAATCGAAAAAAAGATAAGGGTGTGATTTATAAAAAAGGGGTAGGGATTACCTCTCCCATACTTGTATGCAATGTTTGTTTAAATAAAATGAAATTGATCACTATACATGATTTAGAGTGAATTATAGTTTTACCAGTAATTTCGTGTTGTACAATAATATATAGCCGAATGAAGTCATACATATGAGGCTCAAGCATAATTGGCTTTGGATTAGGTCAATGTATTAGCTTACCTATCTTGTTATTCTGCACTCTTTATTGTAGTTACATGTCTAACAAGTGTCCTAGATGCATTGATTTAGTTAGAAAAATTCACATTTATTATAAATAAAAATTCACCAACATGACCAGTGGTTTCCACTGCACTCTCAATATTTCATGTGTGAAGCAACCACATGATGTTTTGAGAAGTTGGTAGGAAGAGATGATGATGATAGAAGCTTGTTTTGTGTCATAATTTAAAAAAGTTGTGAATTATTTCAACGCTTAATTTATTATTAATCGGTTCTCGATTCTTCAAGTCATTTCATAAAATCATATTGTTAATAGTGTACAAAATAAAAGTAAACGGGGAATGACACGAGTCTGATGGAGCCTCACGCTAAAAAAAATAACCTGGTAATACCCCAATGGGGAATGGGCGGGTTTTGGGGGAGCATCTTGTTAGTCGTATGTATTTGGGTCTATGTATATTTGTATGGGTTAAGGCCCAAGGTCTAGAATATTATTGTATTGGTATTTATATACCCGGTTCTATGATTAATGAGAGACGCGATTTACCTAAAACCTACACCAACCTCATCCTTCGTTCACACACTGAATTAGACCTCACCAATCAAGCTGCTGTCAAAACATTCTTTTCTATTGAAAAGCCGCAATACGTCATCCTTGCTGCAGCTAAAGTTGGCGGCATTCCCTTTTCTTAGGTCATGCCACTAATAACAAACTTGTTATCCTCACATCGATACTAATAACAAACTTGGTGCACGGGCCAAACCTTCCCTTTTCTTAGATCATGCCACCAATCATCGTGGTTATCGTTGTTTAGATTTGAACACCAATAAAATTATTCTTTCACGACATGTTACCTTTGATGAGACTGTTTTCCCGTTTGCCACAAACACATCACATACCACCACTCCCACTACCAGTTCTTCTTATGAATTTTTGGATGACTCATCTAATGTCATTTCTACTCTTCTAATATTATCTCCCACCACTACACCTACTGCTCCTACACCTGATGCACCTGTTGAGCCTCTTAGTCCATCTCCTGCACCTACATCAACTCCACAAACGCCACCAACGCCACAAACGCCTTTTGTTTCTCATGAATCACNTGGATGACTCATCTAATGTCATTTCTACTCTTCTAATATTATCTCCCACCACTACACCTACTGCTCCTACACCTGATGCACCTGTTGAGCCTCTTAGTCCATCTCCTGCACCTACATCAACTCCACAAACGCCACCAACGCCACAAACGCCTTTTGTTTCTCATGAATCACCTCCTCCTATAATTTCACAGCCCACCGGTTCGATTCACCCCATGGTCACACGTGCTCGTGTCGGGATTACTCGTCCCAATCCTCGTTATGCTGGTCATGTGTCTACGATTTCTCCTTTACCTCGGTCTCCTAGTGATGCATTTCGTGATCTGAATTGGCAAAATGCTATGTGTGATGAGCACGATACACTTATTAAAAACAAAACTTGGACTCTTGTACCAAAACCCCCTATGCAAATATTATTCGCAGTATGTGGTTGTTTCATCACAAGTATTTAGCGGATGGGACTATTAGTCGCTACAAGGCTCGTCTTGTTGCGAATGGTAGTAATCAGATAGATGGCGTTGATGTTGATGAGACGTTTAGTCCGATTGTCAAACCCGGTACTATTCGGACAGTTCTTAGTTTAGCTATTTCTCAACATTGGCCGGTTCATCAGCTGGATGTCAAGAATGCTTTTTTACATGGGCATTTGGCTGAAACAGTTTATATGTACCAGCCACCTGGGTTTCGTGATCCTGTTCATCCTGATTATGTATGTTTATTGCAGCGTTCGCTGTATGGTCTTAAGCAGGCTCCTCGGGTATGGTTTCAACGCTTTGCTGACTATATCACTACTGTTGGCTTTTCTCCTAGTCGTTGTGACTCCTCTTTATTTATTTATAAACAGGGTGATGATACTGCATTTTTGTTACTCTATGTGGATGATATTGTGCTCACTACTTCGTCTGATGCTTTATTATAGCAGATCATTGCTTCTTTACATAAGGAGTTTGCTATGACAGATTTGGGTGCTCTTAATTATTTTTTGGGTGTTTCAGTTACGCGTGACTCTTCTGGGATGTTTTTGTCACAGCGTAAGTATGCTAAGGAACTATTGGAACGTGCACATATGGTCAATTGTAACTCTTCTCGGACTCCTGTTGACACAGAGTCTAAATTAAGTGATGATGGTGATCCGGTTTCTGACCCTAAGTTATATCAGAGTCTTGCTGGTTCTCTGCAGTATCTTACCTTTACTAGACCTGATATTTCCTATGTCGTGCAGCAGGTTTGTTTATATATGCATAATCCTCGAGAGCCTCATTTCAGTGCTCTCAAGCGGATTTTGCGGTATGTTCGGGGTATATTAGACTATGGTTTACAGTTATTTTCATCATCTACTTCTTCTTTGGTTGCTTATTCTGATGCTGATTGGGCTGGCTGCCCTACTACTCTAAAAGTAAACGGGGAATGACACGAGTCTGATGGAGCCTCACGCTAAAAAAAATAACCTGGTAAGACCCCAATGGGGAATGGGCGGGTTTTGGGGGAGCATCTTGTTAGTCGTATGTATTTGGGTCTATGTATATTTGTATGGGTTAAGGCCCAAGGTCTAGAATATTATTGTATTATTATTTATATACCCGGTTCTATGATTAATGAGAGACGCGATTTACCTAAAACCTACACCAACCGCATCCTTCATTCACACACTGAATTAGACCTCACCAATCAAGCTGCTGTCAAAACATTCTTTTCTATTGAAAAGCCGCAATACGTCATCCTTGCTGCAGCTAAAGTTGGCGGCATTCCCTTTTCTTAGGTCATGCCACTAATAACAAACTTGTTATCCTCACATCGATACTAATAACAAACTTGGTGCACGGGCCACACCTTCCCTTTTCTTAGATCATGCCACCAATCATCGTGGTTATCGTTGTTTAGATTTGAACACCAATAAAATTATTCTTTCACGACATGTTACCTTTGATGAGACTGTTTTCCCGTTTGCCACAAACACATCACATACCACCACTCCCACTACCAGTTCTTCTTATGAATTTTTGGATGACTCATCTAATGTCGGACATAGGTGATCAGACTATGTCCCACTGTCCCTGGTTGAATATAGGTGATCAATCTATATTCACCCGAGGTTCAATGAACTTTAAAACACCCGGTTCAGTTATACTAGTAACATGCCCTTTAAAAGATGTTTTGAAAGGGTAAGACAAATGTTCAAACTCAAGGTCGAATGGTGAGATTACGTAAGGAAAAGATGTAATGTTGTGATAGGTATGATACGTAAGCATAAGTATATGGAAAAATACTTATAGTAAATAGTGAAACAAGTGGATATAAATCATTTCACGGGTCGTTATGTCCCAACGAGGTTGAAATTGTATTTTTGGAACGTTATTGATGCGTGGTTTTGTGACCTTACAACAGGTTTTACCTCTCAAGGGATCTCAAGAGGATTACAACCCCACCAGGCAGTGTACCTGACCGATGTAGTATAGGATATTGGTAAGTACGGGGGATTGATCGTTCTCTCACAGGGAATAGTGTTCGTTAGGATAGAAAAACTACTCTAATAGGTCTAAGGGTGAAGGAAGATTCTTTTTGTATTTTTATATTTTTAGGAAAGCAAGTAAAATCTCGGTTTTTGAAGGAGTGGGCGGAATTAGTTGCTAGTCAACTAACCCAAAATAACTACAACTGCAAATAAAATAAAATATCTAAACTATTTGGTTGTGAAAACTATATGGAGAAAAGTTGTGTTTACTTAGACTTCATTACTCCCTAACTATCTTTTACCGGTTAATTGATATGTATGTTACTTGTGTGGATGAAGGGTGTATTCCTAATAACACATGGAGTGACATACATATCTCTCCAATTCTATGAGCTCTTATCTCCTCCTATGCCATGCACGGCACAAGCATAGGGATTGTAAACAGTGGCTCATGCGTTAAATACTACCTTAATAGCCTAGTATGCCTTGGCTACATGTTTCCCAAGACGTTCAAGCACGTTACCATAAAGGAGGTTGTAACATCCCCAAAATCGGGTCCAGCGGAAGCATACATGTCACTGGGGTGCTACACAATTGGTATCTAAACACAAAGTATAAAGACCAGTTTATACATCAATTGTTTCAAAAAGTTTTCATAAATCAAAGTATTTTATTTACAACATCCAAAAATAGTGCGGAATTAGGCCCATAAAAATAAGTAGAGTGGTCCCAAATGATTATCAGAGTCATCTATGATCATGCCATGCCAATTGCCAAGCGCCTCCAAGAGTAAGTTATCACCTTAAGAACCTGAAATACATGCTAAAAAGTGTCAACACAAAGGTTGGTGAGTTCATAGAGTTTATATAAAACAATCAAAGTGATTCGAGTTTGTGAGATAATGAAGTAAATAGTGGGTTACGTTGTCATAAACCCATAGTTTGTTTGTTGTTTGCCCTAACCGGGTCAATAGTTGAGTGAATCAATAGTGTTTGTATAAAGATCAGTTGAACACAAGTTTCAAGTTTAGTAAACATCGGGCTACGTTGTTATACGCCCATAAATTTAGTAGTTGCAGTACTGTATCATGACTACAGTACCGCCTTATTGCTCTAAGTCTCATGAACGCAACCCTTAACATGTGTGACATCATAAAAATGATGTAAGTAACAGACATCATAGAAATGATGTAAGTAATAGTGCCCTCGTGTAGGAGTTTGCCAACATCCTATTGTTCTTCAAATAAAGTGCATTTGGCTACCTATCCGGCTAGCACAAATGGGGCGTCAACTGCCAATAGATCTATTCACTATATTCGCGTTCACTCGCAAGTGACTAAGGTTCATGATATGAGGGACTTTTAGTGGCAAAAGTGTGTCTTAGGCAATAATAATCATGGTATCATACAGAAAAATACTTGTTTTCATGTTCGTAGCATGTAATATGTTTCAATAAACTAATAGAGTGTTTCATAAATCGAGTAAAGTGTTTAAGATAAACTAGTAAAAGATGTAAGTAAAACGAGCATGTATCTCCCCCAAAGAGTTCAAAATTGATAAAAGATGGGCTATGACTCACCTTAGTGGTACAGTAGTCAAGTAGTGATCAAGAGATGTAAGCGAATAGCTCCGGCTTGCGACCTAGAGTAATATGATAAGTTTAGATTCGTGTGTCTTAGGGCTCGATGTGAAATGATAAGATAGGAAAACTTTAAGTGTGGTAGTATTGGGCTTGTGTGATAAAAGGCATAATGTTCAAAAATAGTGTCAATAAGTTTTATCGATGTTATATGAATAGAGTTTACGTTTTAAAAGAAAAAGTTATTAATATTTATCAAAAGTTAGTGAAAAATAAGTTAAAATATTTATTTTAAATATTTTAAGTTAGTGAAATATAAATTATTAACATGTTCATATTATTCATTTTAAGGATATTTGATAACGACTTTTTATACTTAAAGCTTAACGTTATAAATTTATATCGTAGTGTTATATTATATAGGCAAGTGTTTATATTTTTATATTTTTAAACTTTATAAAATTTTAACGTAACTACTTGGTAAGTATAAGTCTCTCAAAATATTATAAAGTTACAAAGTTTATCCTTGACTTATATACATGTTACACTTTTAACCCAAAACTCATACATTTTATATCTTTAGTCAAAAATAATAAAGTTGTAAAAATAAATTTTATTTTTATATGTGATAACTGTTTAAAAAAGAAAAATATATATATACAATTGGTTATTGAGCCGTTAAGGCCGGTGCGTTTGGTTTAAAAAAAAGACAATGCAACAGTTTGTAAAAAAATTAATATATGTATTCCTAAGGGTGACCATGACCGGGTTCGAACCCAGTGTGGGAAATAAGCAACGCCTCACCCAATTGAGCCAAGGGGCTCCTTTGTGTATTGTTCTTCAGCTTTGTGGTATTAAAGGACATTGCAACTGTTCTACTTCATGTTCAATACATACTCAGTATACAAAACGCATGCATGCAATCCTTATTTTACTCCATTTCAAAACTTGTTTCGTTAAAATAGTTCTTGTTCACAATGAACTCGCAATATGTTCATAGATTCGGCATATGAGTATTTCTAGCCTTTAAGTGTGACGTAAGTTCTTGTTTGGTTAGTTTTAGTTTTCAAAATTCTTATTAGGTTCTATGTGTCGAGTTCAAAAGAAATAGTTTTTACCACACAAGTGTTTCGATGCAACATTTTATCATGATATGTTAGATTGCGCAGGTTGTATTCTATGCGTGAAGTAAGTGAAATGAAAACAAGTTTAGAAGGTTTCGAAACACGTCGCGAGCACATCTAGGAAACTAAATACGAGATTTAAGCTACGTATGTATTGAAAAGGGTTTGAAGGACTTACAACACCAAGAATGGTGGTGACGAGATACGATGGTAAGTATGAGCGAGGACGAACGGATCCCGACCCTAGCTTCTTATATAAACCCACTCGAACTCGAACTAAACCCAAATATATTCTCAAGACCTTGTAATGTACCCGAAATGACTAGCTTGTCTTCTTTCTTTTCACGACAGGAGACCAAAGAGTGAAAGCAAGTGTTGTGTTTTGCTTAGGTGAGTACAAATGTGTGAGAATGAGTTGGTTTATATAGGCAAGGCAAGTATGGTGCATGGGATATTTTATTCCTCACATTGCATGAGTACCAAGAAAGATGGGAAGAGCTTTTGGTTGTTTCTGAGCGTGCAAAGGAAAAGCAGTCAAGGGTTTTGGAAACTTGTTTGAATGTTGGAGGCATGCTTGAGTGGTCTTATCAATTAGTAGGATGACTTAGGTGTTTGCTTAATCACTAACCCATGTTGTTAGGGTGGCTTGTGTGTCTTAGGCATGGTACTCAAGAGAGGATGAGGTGATATGGCTCCTTGCTCGTGATTTGATATTGCCGAAAGAGACCAGGAAAAATGGAGGCAATGTCGAGTAGATAGGAGCATTTTTCCCAAAGGTTATCTAAGTCAAAATGGTCAAGGTAATGTGTAGGCATTTGTTTAATGTATTAGAGGTAGGACTAGAGGCTCGTGGTTGTTTGTACATTCTCACACGCAACACAGAAGAAAGAAAAAAAATATCACAGGTCTCGTTTGAATCTTGGTCACAAGAAGGAAAAAGAGAACAAATAAAATGTGTTATATGTTTTTAGTNTTCGTTATCATATGTTTAAATAAATCGATGTTTAGCATTAATAAATGACATGGGAAATTACGAGGTATTACAATCATTGCTTCTTTACATAAGGAGTTTGCTATGACAGATTTGGGTGCTCTTAATTATTTTTTGGGTGTTTCAGTTACGCGTGACTCTTCTGGGATGTTTTTGTCATAGCGTAAGTATGCTATGGAACTATTGGAACGTGCACATATGGTCAATTGTAACTCTTCTCGGACTCCTGTTGACACAGAGTCTAAATTAGGTGATGATGGTGATCCGGTTTCTGATCCTAAGTTATATCAGAGTCTTGCTGGTTCTCTGCAGTATCTTACCTTTACTAGACCTGATATTTCCTATGTCATGCAGCAGGTTTGTTTATATATGCATAATCCTCGAGAGCCTCATTTCAATGCTCTCGAGCGGATTTTGCGGTATGTTCGGGGTATATTAGACTATGGTTTACAGTTATTTTCATCCTCTACTTCTTCTTTGGTTGCTTATTCTGATGCTGATTGGGCTGGCTGCCCTACTACTCGGAGATCGACTTCCGGCTATTGTGTTTTTCTGGGCTACAATCTCCTCTCCTGGTCCTCTAAGCGTCAACCGACGCTTTCTCGTTCCAGTGCTGAGGCAGAATATCGTGGTGTTGCCAATGCTGTTGCTGAGACTTGTTGGTTGCGGAATCTTTTGCGTGAGTTGCACACACCTTTGTCTTCTACTACGCTTGTCTACTGTGATAATGTTAGTGCTGTTTACTTATCTTCTAATCCGGTTCAGCATCAACGTACGAAGCATATCGAGATTGATATTCATTTTGTAAGGGATTTAGTTGCTGCTGGTCAAGTTCGAGTGCTTCATGTACCATCGCGTTATCAGTATGCAGATATTTTTACCAAAGGCTTACCATCTGCTTTGTTTCAGGAGTTTCGTACCAGTTTGAGTGTCCGGTGTCCTCCCGCTCCAACTGCGGGGGAGTGTTAGTCTTATGTATTTGGGTCTATGTATATTTGTATGGGCTAGGGCCCAAGGTCTAGAATATTATTGTATTGGTATTTATATACCCGGTTCTATGATTAGTGAGAGACACGATTTACCTAAAACCTACACATCTCGCCCCAACGGGGCGCCCCGATAAGATCCCCAATGGGGATTGGGGCGGGTTTGGGGACTTTTGTAATCGGATTTGGGGATGAGGATAGCCGCACTGCTCCAAACCCGCCCATTACCATTCCTACTCACGTCAATGTAAGTTAATAATAATTTTATACTTTCAAAGGGTAACAAATATCTTGAAACAAAATTTCAATATGAGTGTTGCTGAAAGAGTTATTCATATCATTTTTCAAAAATACAGAAGTCTACATCGTTGAAACACAATCGTTGAAAAATGTTCATATTACTGAGGGGAGTTTGTACACTTGTAGCATAGCGTGTGGATGGTATATATGTGCAAGCCATGAAGTTTCAACAAAATCCTATCTAAAATGAATGACAAGTTATGCCGACCTGCAGACCCATGCATGAATCACTAAAGGAGTACGGTTTCTTTTCTATTTAACGAGTGAGCTCAAACCGTTAATTCTTTTTATTGAGGAGACCAAAAAAAAAAAAAAAAAAAAACAACTCTCTCGATTAATAGACTAAAATAGATATGTCTTTAAACCGCAGAAACAGCCCATAAGAGCGATGTCACAAATCAATCGTACAAAACTGTCTACAAAGTGTTGTATGCAATGTTTGTTTAAAATAAAATGAAAATGATCACTATATATGATTTGGAGTGAATTATAGTTTTAGTTTTGTGATGTACAATATTAGCCGAATGAAGTCATATATAAGAGGCCCAAGCATAATTGGTTTAGGAGCTCAATGTGTTAGCTTACTCATCAAGTTATTATCTACTCTTTGTTATTGTTAATTTCATGTCTAAAAAGTGTCCTAGATGCACTGATTTAGTTAGAAAAACTCACATTTATCAAACTAAAAGTCACATATATTAAAAATAAAAATTCAACAACATCATGAGTGGTTACCACTGCACTCTCAATATTTCATGTGTGAAGCAACCACATGATGTTTTGAGAAGTTGGTAGGAAGAGATGATGCAGACGTACACTAGCTTACTCGATGATGTGTGAAACTGTGAACGGTCAATTCATCATCACCACATCCGCTAGCTCCTCTTTATTCGGATTTTGTTATCTTATAGTTTTCTCATTTATGATTCATAAAATATTTGGGCTACTAAACCCAAGCATAATTTGTAGTTTTGTTTTCTGTAAAACAGTTTTTCTATGTTCTCAAAGTTGTATGTTAAATGGTCCTTTTTATGATTTTATCCATTACTAATAATTCTAAATCATCCATAAAATTGACTATTTACAGTGAGAAGCCGAAAACCTTGAGAGTTATTTATTTATTTATTTATTTTCATATCTAAATGACATCATTACATGCTGGTTCTTTTGTTTTAGTTAAATGCAATTAGAATCACTTGGAATCGCAGGAGTTGTATTGTAACATTAATATAAAACGTTTCTTAATTATTTACATAGAAATTTTATAAATACATTTCATTGAGTAATATCAAAATCTAACTACTGATTTTGAAGTATTAATATTTATGTCTGTTCCCGAACTTGTAAACGTGGTTACAATTAAGTGATTTCTAGTTCTACTCTATTGTTTCGAACTTTTTAGTTGTAGAAGCTTCGTTTGTGGTCTAAAATATAAATCGCATCTCGCTTTCGTTTGTTGAATATGAACTTGATCATTGAGGGAGAGGTCGTGAAATCCATTTATCACTTTTTTGGGTTTCTAGATGTCACTTTAGTAATTAGAGTTAGTTATGCATTCATGAAAAACAAATGCTTGACATGCATTTCCATGTATTTAATGTACTTGGCCGTTGTAGTCAACGCATGTAGATTTACTCTATTGCAGGCCGTCTCGTGCATTGGATGGCCATCGTCAAAACAACAAAGAAGCTCCATTAAAGACGTAAATATTAATACAAACATACACTAATTGACTAATTGCATATGGCCTTCACAATGTATAAACATCCAATAAAAGTGTATCGGATTTTTTAGCATCACGCGTACTCTTTTAGAGGCCGGCCCTGGTTATAACCGAGCTTAAATTTAAATGAGTAATGTTTGGTATTAGTCAAAAACGGTAGGAGCATAATACCCATCAATGAAGTATGAGCACTTCTTTTGTGACGTTTAACACAATTGCTCCATTTAATATGTTTTACATTATCAACTTAAAAAGATATTGAGAAAATATAACTTATATTTCACGATATATGTTATCAGTTATTCGAAAGAAACTATACATTATTTAAATGGAAATTTATCATAGTAGTTAGTAGAGTATGTTGCTTCATTAGGAACTCGTTATTATCATAGACTGTTGATTTTTTGGTCGAATTTGATGAGATTTTGATGAGCATTATCGAACCTTGGTTAATGTCAGCATCAATATTTTTAGGTAAAGAGTTTGATACCCGGTAAATTTCATGGAAGACATGCACGTAATTACAATACGAGTAACTTTTCCTCACAACGTAACTTACTATCTCGCATCAACAATTTGGTCTTGTTTAAGTGTATCCACATTTTAAATGGTTGAGGACATAATTGATCAGAAGTTTGTATGATTTAAATTACGTATAGATTAATTAACAATGCTTTTGATGTCATTAAAGTTGAACGGTTGACCTTCTTGTTTGTACTACGTATTTTACTTTATCCAGATGCACCAGATCTCCTGTGAGTTGTGACCAATCACGTTTATGTGATAAACAAGAGTCATATATGTAAGTCAATAGTTGTTTGTACTTTGTTGTGTTAAAACACGATATTCGTAACAAGTAGATTCTTTGGAGTTGAGCAAAAAAGTCTTCGTTCCGAACTGATTGCTTCTCATCTCTAGCGTGAATTAACCTAAAAGCTACTTGCAGATAAGCAGATTAACTAAACAAGCAAGCTTCTCACAGCATGAAAAGCTTTTCCAAGACTTTGAGAAGACAATTGCTCTCGTAAAAGTTGTATGTATACCTTTGAACTTGCATTAAATAATTGTACAAGTAAAAACGACTTATGTTGTGACATTGATAGTTCTATTAAATAAAAAAAAATTCTACCAACATATTTTGGGTAGTAATTATTACATGCTCATTATAAAAAAGTACGGAATAATAAAAAACAAAACAAAATTGAATACTAAAAAAACAAATCTATAAGGATATCTAACTTAGAGTCGAGTTCAATAAATACTAACAAAAGACTGATGTTCTACCGAACTGAACTAATAATAGTTTACGATTTAGAAAGAATGGCGAAAGGGGCCTCCTTGCATTGCCCAACTAGAGCACAAAAGCCATTACATTACGTTCAGCTAGCACTAAAAAGGCTACTACTAGTAGAAGTGGTAGAATTATTCAAATTATAAGAGTAAAGATAAACCATAGCAGTTCATTGTATTTTAAAAAAGATGAAAAAATCTTACTTTTCGACTTGTTTTTGAAAAAAAAAATTATATCTTAAATTTTTAAGCGACAAAAATTATAGCATCCTAAAGATTTTTCTTTTTTTCCCCCTAGTATACGAACACTTTAATATACTTTTACAATTTTTTTTGCTATTGAATATTACACAATACGAAATCACATGTGATTTGTGGATATGAATGTTAAAGTTAATCAAAAATGATGTGTGACTTTTCGAATTACAAATCACATGTGATTTCTTAAGACGTAAATAATAATAATAATAATAATAATAATAATAATAATAATAATAATAATAATAATAATAATAATAATAATAATAATAATAATAATAATAATAATAATAAATAAATAAATAAATAAAAAAGGTAAAATATATACAACTTTAATGAAAGATGAGTCTCCTCGAATAATAGTGTAATTAGGTTTATTTAATGATCAAACGGTTTAGCTAGGATATATTTTTAACTTTTAAAAGAAAATGTAAGTAAATATTTCTATTTTGATCGAGAACTGAATTACTATAACTATCTCATTTTTCATCTTTGAAATTTTGTAACAATATACCCCTCTAAACTCTCTAACCCTATGTACACGTACAACCATAAACATCTTATTACTACTATATGATAATTATAGTCAATGTTATTTATAAAGTTAATACGACTAGTACTTGAAGAATGGATTTCGAAAAGAAAGACAAGTGTTTACGTGTTAAAATTATGAAATATTTATATACTACAAAACATTTTACATTTTTACGGACGTTTAGGTGTAACACTCCCATCATTTTTCCCTCGACACACTTTGCATGTCTTGTCACGTTCCAACAAACTTGCACTTCATCACACATTTTCCACATTTCAGAATAGTCATTTGTAAGTGGGTAAACTTAAACCTTTTCCAGAACGCATGACTGTGAAAATCAAATTCATGATTAATATTTGTTATTCTAATGCCTCAAGCAATTTGAACTTTTGAAATTTAACTTTAAAAATGATGTCGTACTCACTTGGACATATATCCAACATTTAATATAATACCTAGTCTAATAAAAAAGGATAGAATGAAACTTATTTTTCACGATATATAGCATATATCTATCTATCTATCTATATTCTATATTTACACAACTACTATATTGTCCGCTTTATTCGTAAGTTCATAATTTGGTTCAGTGACGTAGCTATGCCACCCTGTGCAAAACCACTTATATGATAACTAAACATGACAATTAGAAATATATTGTAACAATTAGCTTTAATGTTTATGAGTTTTTCATCAATGTCACCCACTTGAAGTAAAGTTTAACAAATATTTAGAACAAAATATAATATTTTGTCAACATTTTGAGGTTGAAATACATTTTGAGGACACATCTATATAAAGAGGTATACAATTTGAGGCCCCTAAAAATTTGAGGTCCTGTACGATAGCACACACCTCGCACACCCTCGCATACGGCTCTGATTTTCGATTGTAGACATCATGTAAGAACTTCTCAGCATATCAACAAAACCGGTATTACTCTCGTATGAGCAGGTTTAATAGAAAAATATATCATTTTACTTTCAATTGTTGTTCACTTGAGCCATTGTACTTTTTTTTTCTCATAGCTCATTATGTTATGAAAAATGTTCATTACTCTCATTTTATTATCGGAATTGAAAAATATAATGTAGTCAAAATATACTTATGTGGCAAACTATAAGGTAAATCAAACGCAAAATTTTATTTTCTTCTTTGAGGAAGATGATATATAAAAAAGGATTTAATACGAAAACTTAATTAAAAAAAATGTTAAAAAAAAATAACTTATAAAAATGAGTAAGAAGTGGCTTATTTATTTATTTATTTATTTATTTTTGAACGGCGGCATATTAAATGACATAACATGTGATTTTTACACTTTTAAAATAGTAACCAGTTGTATTATATATACTCAGTTACCAGAATGATCTAGCATTTTCTTTTATAAAACTATAGAAATAGTTTGGCGACTCAACTGAACAAAAAACAAAACGTAAAGTACAATAACTTAGTTAACAAATTTTGACAGTACAATGAATTTATTAGCAAATTTTGATAGTATGATGACTTAAATGAATAAAAACGTAAGTACAATGACTTTTGGGTGTATTAACCTTATATGAGCATGCTTAATTGTAGAGTTCTCATGAGATTTGCTCGCGATTGGCCTTAAATTGCGTTGTGTATTTATAAATCGATTGATATGTTATGAACCTAACATCTCTTAATGCCCCAATAGATGTGGGGTCTCCCTAAGGTGTCACAACAAATTGTCATAAGCAAAAATGTTTAGGTCTCTTTATTTATTTATTTATTGTTATTTACTTTTTAACAATAAACTAAAAAATAAATTTTTTCTTAAATGTCTTAAGTACTAATTAAACTAATTACTTTGGTTTCCTCACACAATATGGTATAGCATCGAGACACAAGCACTTCGATGGATGGTTCCGTTTATCGAAGATCTGTGTAGAACATATATGCCAATAATTCTCTGAATAAATGTTTATTTTGATAAGAATACTGGAATTATCTCTATGCTAATTATTATTTTCATGTCGTTATTCTTTGTTTAGAGGTAGTTTTATAATTGATTTTTCCCTATCTTTCAATCGATTTATATATAACGTCATTTAAGAGTTATTTTTTTTTACAGGTGTTGTTTCCTAGAGCAAATTCGTTCCTATCTGTAATATATACGAGATGGCTTCAACGATACAATCTTTTGATGGCTTCTACGATTTAAATCTTGATTTAGATGTTTCTAATAATAAAATGTACTGTACTTTTTTTTGGGAGTGAGATAGAGACAGTGCGTAAAACTCGATGTGTATGTTAGAATGTTTTGAGGAACATTCAGGACTAAAAGTAAATGTAGATAAAAGTAGTCTGTACGGTGTGGAGGTCTCATCCGGAGAAGTGTAAGATGTGGCACGTCATATTGTTGTAGTGGTGGGGGAGTTTCCATTT
Organism: Artemisia annua; assembly: GCA_014162995.1. Classification (NCBI taxonomy): domain Eukaryota; kingdom Viridiplantae; phylum Streptophyta; class Magnoliopsida; order Asterales; family Asteraceae; genus Artemisia; species Artemisia annua. Next base: position 104,746 of record LBNU01033633.1, read on the forward strand.
AGGTTTTTGGGGCTTCCTATTGGCGCAAACATGAGATGAGTCAGTACTTGCAGACCCATGGTCGAAAAGTTAAAAAAGCGATTTTCTGAATTGCGAGCTAAAACGACGTGTCATTTGGTGGAAGGTTGACGTTGATCAAACCGATTCTTGGTAGTTTCCCGTTGTATTATATCTCTAATTTTCATGTGCCTTCTTGTGTGATTAATTAACTTGAGAGTATATGGAGAGTTTTTTTTTTGGGGGGTGGGTCGGGTAAGAGCACAAAATGTCATGGGTCATATGGGACAATGTTCTTTCTTCATATGGGTTGGTGTGTTAAACACTGGGTCTTTGAGGGCTAAAAATTGGGCTTTAATAGGAAAATGATGGTGGAGGTTTTGGTTGTAAGGTGAAGCAATTTGGGTGAAGGTGATTGGAAGTATTCATGGTAGTGATCGGGGCTTAACGAATGGGGAGGTTCTTAGAGATCGCAATAACCGGGGGGTTTCAAATGACATAGTAAGGTTAGGCCTTAATATTGATAAAATAGGGGTTGAGTTTACATCATTTATTGTTAAGATGGTGGGGAGTGCGAATAATGCATATTTTTTATAGATAGATGGATCGGAAATCAAAGATTTTGTGATATATTCCTTAGGTTATTTCATTCAGATAGGTGTAGGGTGGTTAGGGTGGCGGATAGGGGTGCTTCGGTTAGTGGGGTTTGGTCATGGCCGTTTGGGATTAGGTGAGGGAACCAAGAGGTAGGGGTTGTGGTAATTTAAATCGGATGTTAGAGATTTTAAATGATATTAATTAATTTGCCACATGATTGTTGGGATTGTTGGAAATAGACGTTAGTCAAGACAATAAGTGATCACTTGGGTCATGAGATCACTTGGGTCTGGGTCAAAGTGATCACTTGGGTCATGAGACAATGTGAAATAAACTTGCTCCGAAAAAGGTGAACGTGTTTGCGTGGTGAGTTTTGAAAGGAAGACTACTGGTTCTTACCAAGCTTGATAAGAGAGGTATTGACTTGCATACTCTTTTATGTCCTTGTTGTGGTAATAATGTTGAAACAACCGATCATTCTATCTTATTATGCGATATGACTTAGAGAGTATGAGTGAAAGTGTTTAATTGGTGGAAGTTCGGTAATGTGGACGTGTTTACCATAAGTGAGTTATTTAGACATAACGGGGGTTCACAAACTAAGGAGAACAAAGCATTATGGCAAGTAGTGATTTGAGTGACTTGCTATTTTCTTTGGAAAGAGCGTAATAATCAGGTTTTTCATGAAAAAACAGCAAGCACAAACAAGATTTTTCAGGATATTCAATTGAAGACCTTTAAATGGATTTTGATACGGACTAATGGTGCTGGCAATAGTGGTTCGAGAGCCATTGGTTCAAGAGCCTTCTAAATGCAGGTCAAACATTGCAACAGTTCAATAGGCATTGGGCCTATTTAACTCTATGGTATCACTATGTCATAATGTAATGCAAGGTTTCTAGTGTGAGTGTTTGAGATAGATGTCTCGGATATATTCTTTTCTTGATCTTATTCCTTTTATCATCTTGTTGGAAGAGTTAGAGCATGATAAGATTCAAGTAGTCTAACGAGCCTGTGCCAACTTTGTCATTGTATCAATGTTGTTCCTTTTGTTTATTTTAATAAATTAATTTGCTTGAAAAAATAAAATTATACAAAAATAATAATTTTATAATTTGTGTTATGGGTGAGGAAGGAGACATTGTTGACTTGGCTCTAAAAGGTAGGCCAAGGCAGGCGCATGAGTTGGTGAAGTCTCCAATTATAAATACTCCAATCTTTTATTCAAACTTCAATATCCTCTCATAACATTACAAGTTTCATATATCATAATCGACATCTTACAAAACACAACCACCATGTCACCTGTATCCACCCCAACCACAATTTGTGTCACCGGTGCTGGCGGTTTTATCGCTTCGTGGATGGTTAAATTGCTTTTGGAAAAGGGCTATGCTGTTCGAGGAACCGTTAGAAATCCTGGTACGTATTTACTATTTTCTACGTAGATAAAATAAGTAACTCGAAACTTTTGTTTCAAGACAACTTATATTTTTTGTATTGGTTTTTGTAGATGATGCCAAAAATAACCATTTGAGGGAGCTAGAAGGCGCGAAAGAGAGGTTAACTCTATGCAAAGCTGATCTTCTCGATTTCGAGAGCTTACGTGAAGCTATCATTGGTTGTGATGGTGTTTTCCATACAGCTTCACCTGTCACCGATGATCCTGTATGTATTTTCTTATTACTTGTGATACAAGTTAACCAGCTTTATTATATATAAAGCTGGTTATCCGATATTATTTAGAAAGCATAATCAAAATTACGCTTTCTAATCGTGTCTTTGTTATTGAATTATAGGAACAAATGGTTGAGCCAGCTGTTATTGGAACAAGGAATGTAATAGTTGCTTCAGCTGAAGCTAAAGTGAAGCGTGTGATATTCACATCGTCGATTGGTGCGGTTTATATGGACCCAAACCGTAGCCCCGACGTTGTTGTTGATGAAAGCTGTTGGAGTGATCTTGAATTTTGCAAGAACACCAAGGTTTGTAATTTGTGTTCTACTGTTCTATTAATTCATTACACATATATTGGTATTGCAAATATGAAATTTCTCCTAGTTTTTAGACGACATTGACATTGACATAGTCTTTACATTTTTCCTAAGTTTGGTATGACTTATTATTAATAACCATTCTAGGAAAGTTACATATGATATTAAAAATATATTATTGATAGTTAGGTTCCAACTTCACAAAGTTTTTTTTTATTGAAATTTAATTTTACTTGATAGATTAAGTGAACGTGCCTACTTTGATTCGAATATTGGAGGGATTATATTATTATTCAGATAACACAAATGTAGCATCGAATAAAGTATAAAACATGAGAAACTCAAAAAGTGAAAAGAGTGGAGAGTTGGTATTTTTTTTCCACTATACAAAGCATTTTAAAAGTTAGGTGCACTCACCAACTAAAACTTATAAACTACTCTTACCATTAAAAAAATAAAAGTGATCTATATTGTACAATAAATGAATATTGCTTAGATGCTATCATCACACATAGCTTAAATATTTGCTTGAACATCATTTTATCCACTTTTCTAAAAAGAATGTGTACTTGTTATAAATTTATAATGATGTATCTTCGTTGATCAAAACCTGACAGAACCATCCTAGAAAGTTATAAAGAAATTAAGTGGGGAATGGGAATAAATGTGGTTGTGAAAATTGACCATCTTTTTGGCATTATATTAAAGCATAGCATCTTCCATTGAGATTACTTTGGTCTCATATGGTGTCCATTTTATAGCATTAATAACGCGCCTGTTTTTGGACCATATATAAAAAACATATGCAATTATAGTTTACACGGATACTTGTACATATGTTACCATCAACTAATATTTTTGTATGCATTGGTGTCACAGAATTGGTATTGCTACGGAAAGGCAGTGGCAGAACAAGCTGCATGGGACGAGGCTAAGGCGAGGGGGGTTGACCTAGTCGCGGTAAACCCAGTGTTGGTGATGGGACCATTGTTGCAACCAACAATCAACGCTAGTATTATTCATATCCTAAAGTACCTCACAGGGTCCGCAAAGACCTATGCCAATTCAGTCCAAGCATACGTTGATGTTAGAGATGTGGCATTAGCACACATTCTACTCTTTGAGACCCCCTCGGCTTCTGGTCGTTACCTATGTGCCGAGAGTGTGCTTCATCGTGGAGAAGTGGTCGAAATTTTGGCCAAGTTTTTCCCCGAGTACCCAATCCCAACAAAGTAAGTGCACGTCCACTTTCTTATATCTTAATCTTATATTAACCAACAATTTAAACATAATCATTTAAATGACTTAAAAGAAATTATATACACATGTAAACTTTATTTTTGCTTTCATTATTTTATTATAGATAAAGATAGCAAATGTGGGTGAACCAAAGCCATGATTAGATTTAAGGAAAGCAATATTTGACCTTATCAATCGAGAGTCGAAAAGATTACACCAACACTCAACAAGACCAATTATTCAAAAGAAATACTTTTATAATTTTTATGGCCAACACAAATCCTCACCAACTACACAACACTATCGTGGTCCCTTGTCTTGTATGCTCACCCTTATGTTACTGGACCCACATACCAACCACAGCCCATTAGTTACTGGACCCACATTACCAACCACGGGCCCACAGCCCACTAAAATGGAAATAAAGATAGAGTACTAAATAGAGTAATATGATGTTGAATTTCAGGTGTAAAGATGATGGAAAGCCAAGAGCAAAGCCATACAAATTCTCAAACCAAAAGCTAAAAGATTTAGGTTTAGAATTTACGACGGTAAAGCAAAGTTTATACGAGACCGTTAAGAGCTTACAAGAGAAGGGTCACCTCCCGGTGCAACCAGCTCAGACTGATGATCACATTCGTATCCAGTCCTAGTCACTTTAAGACACATATATACGTACCTAGACGATAAATTGTTTTTCATATTGTTTAACGTTTATGTATTGTTTGTAACACGTTCTCCATCAGTACCTTAGTTAATTCATGTGGTACGTTATGTAATGCGAGTCCAAATATATAGCTAATGTGACAAGTCAAATGGGTTCAAACGCCAAGTTTTAATACATTTTATAAATCGTTTATTTAAATATTTTGATAAGTATTGTAACAAAAGGATAATTGTAATCGCAATAACAAATATTTATTTATAAATTTGTATTCAAGTAATGAGTGAATAAGTGTTTTCTGCTACGTTTCCACACATACTAAATTTGACTCTGTGAACTCATTTGATCCGTTATGCATGCGCCTAGGTCCATGCATGACAAATCAACCAAGTAAGATGAAAGGTCATTTCCATATATTCACACATCAAACACAGATAGTCAAATATGTCACTGTTAGACATGCGTCACTGTGATCACAAAGATGATGTCATTATTAATGTAGTAAAGTTGGAGTATTTAAGAGAACTTTCATCACGAAATAGCTTGTGTCCTAACGGTACCAAATAGTTGTGGCATAGATGGAGCTTATTAGGGGCAAGAGGGGGTTGTGGCCTCTCCGAATCTAGGACCACAAAGCCTTATTTTTTTGTAGTTTTGTATATAATTTCTAAAAGGAAATGTCTAACCAATGCCCTAAGGGCATTGGATAAGAGGGTAAGGACCCACATAAAAAACACTCGAGGACAAAGAAAAAGGACAACCAAAAATATTTTTTTTGTTAAAAAGTGACAGGACACACATAAAAAATCACAAAAAAACAAATCTTATCCAATGCCCTTAGGGCATTGGTTAGACATTCCATTTCTAAAAAAATAGTATAACTATAAAATAAATATAGGTTTGGCCCCTCAAAATTATTACGACTACATTTCGGCCCCTCCAATAACATTGCTCAAGTTCGTCCCTGAGTTGTGGGTCAAAAAAAAGAGAGCGAGAACTTCCATCATAAACTAGCCCGACAACTCAGTTTGCATCAACCGTAGTTTGCCTTTGAGGAATTTTCATGCTAATTATGTTCTCTTCATCTCCCGACATTTAATTTAGTCCTGTGTGCCAAAAGGTGTGACGACTCCTTGTTTTTGTACAACACGGGATATCCAATCCCAGCCAAACATGAAGACAAGAGACGGGTAAGATGATAACATAACTATTAGATTGTAACATGGAATTATATAGGATGGATTTATGGACCCGACATGGAAATTGGAACTTGGAAGAAAACTCAAAGATGAATATTGACGGGATAAGTAGACAATAGGCATTACCAGATGTGTTTTCTCAATATGACCAAGCTGTTTTAGAAATAGTTATGCAACCAATTTCACGTATAAGCTAATATTATTGCTGCCTGCAGCAGCCAATTCTTTAATGAATAAAGTTTCGAGCAGATCAAAAGGCTTTGATTTGTTACCTATGCATCCGCTGATGATGCTGACCAGAAAGCTATAAATGTGAGTTAATGGATCCAATTCAATATCAATAGTTTTCATTGTTGATCAGTGAATAGGTAAATGTAACTTATAAGGATATCCCAGATCGGCGGAGAATGAAAAGTTAAGTGGAGGCTCAACTTAATAAGGAAGGCCACTGTAAGTGCTAAGCCACTAAGAAAATGGGTCAAACGGGTCGAAATTTACCTGATGCATAAGACGAGTGGCGGATCCAGATGTATCCTTAACCGTCCGACCCATTACATGGCCAAAATATACGAAATGTTTTCGTAGGCGATCCCTGATGGATGAATTGAGCCCAATAAGCTGCTATTCAATAAGTTTACGCTTCAAACCCTTCATGATCATTGACCAACTCTTTTTAGTCAGTAAGTATCCTATGCCGTTTCTTGAGACTAAACCCGCTTTCAAACCCACTTCATTGGTTTCCAACCCATCAAGTAGCAACTATGCTATTTTGATTATGAGGTTATTATTCCCAAACAGTTTCTGAAATATTTTACGATAACTAATATTGGACACAAATACTGTTTGAAGGATGTGGTTGTGTTGGTTGTATAGAGTAAATGCATAGACAATATTTGCACTTGTATTAGTAAATTCAATAGCTTCATAAACTATTGATAATGTAACATGGATGAGATTATAATACTAATAATGTAGAAGCTATAAAAAATATTGGGTATTTCAATGCAAACCAAATCAACATATAGTCCCACATAGGTTAAGGTAATGAAATGTTACTAAATTATATACAGTAGTGAAGATGTGTCAAATAAGTCGAGATAAGTATGATGTTATCTAAAAGTTGTTCTGGGTAGGCTAGATGTTTAGCATGTTCAGAAAACATCTTAGACAACTTACACGGATTCTTAATATTTTTGTATCGAACAAAAACATGTGATGCATCTTTAATATGGTACACTAATGAGGATCTTGTGGCTTGTGGGATAACATGGACTATGGTTTTTGCTTCGTCTTCTTCTCACATTTGGAGTCAAATCTTCCTTAAAAGGTTTTCTGCCTTGAAAAAGTAGCATGAAATTTTAAATTAGTTGGTTGATACACGTATAATTATACGATTGCACAAACTTTAAATTCACTTTTTTATAAAAGCCGATTGCTATTGTAATACTGTAATATAATTTCAGTGATGAAACTTAACTCGTCAACTATTACTCCATGATAGAAAACTAAAACAAATGTGTTTAAGGTCAACCTAAACTGACTCGACTTGTATTAGAAATTTAACTGCTTTTAACCGAACCCATTTTGACTGGTTGCCTGACCCGTACATTTTACCACATCTACCTATCACCAAATATAGATGTGGGGAAGTAACAAGAAAGCAAATAATAACTTACGGCATGACCATAGCACCACCGAGTGAAATTGCAGGGCCCGCTGAGCCGCTGCCTTTGAGCTGGGGGACAAACAGCCCATTTAACAGTTCGGAACCATCAGGTTTGGCAATTCCAAGCTCAACAAGAAAGCATACAGAAATAGTTAGTACTTAGTACTAAGAAAGCAATCAAGAACTCAAGTTACCTCACCTGCACAACAAGCAAAGACGGAGCTTCCTTAGGGCAGGAAGGGGTCCTGGCCCCCCCAAGATGTTGTCTTCTAGTGACTAGTTTTGGTAGTACCACTGAAATTAATATAAAAATATACATTGTTGGCCCCTTCAAATTGTGAAACAAACAATCAAACCTCGAGATAAATGTAATACCAACAAAAAAGGAGAGTGCATGCGTCTCTTTCCCTTCCAATGCATATATTATATTAAGTTTGCTGTTTAATTTCACTGATACTACAAGAAAGTGCACTAAATAAATTTTTTCAGAAATAGTTTCGGCCCCCCCTATCAAACCGCTCAAGCTCCGTCCCTGACAACAAGCAAAGTTTATACGAGACCTTTACGAATTATGAGCTTACAAGAGAAGGGTTAGCTCCCGTTGCAGCCAACTCAGACCGATAATCACATCTGTATCCAATCCTAGTCACTTTAACACATATATATGTACCTAGACATTAAACTTTTTCCATTGTCTTATTGGTATATCTCGAAGTTATAAAATCCCGTTTCAATATTCTGTATCCTGTCACCTATGCCAAGAAACATATGTATGTGCCTAGGTCCATTGACAAATCACCCAATTTAGGAAAAAAAAAAAAAAAAGAAAAAAAAGAAGGTGGTTTTCTCTATATTTACACATCAAACACAGATAGTCACATATGCCACTATCACATATACTCATTTGACCCGTTACTTGGCCAAGTAAGATGAAAGGACGTTTTCCATATATTTACACATTAAACACAGATGGTCACAAATGTCACTGTTAGACATGTGTCACTGTGATCACAAACATGATGTCATTATTAATGTAGTAAAGTTTGAGTATTTAAGAGAACTTCGATCATAACTAGCTCGACAACTCAGTTTGCATCAACCGTAGTTTGCCTTTGCGGAATTTTTATGCTAATTAAGTTCTCTTCATCTCCCGACACTTTATTCCTGTTTTTGCACAACACGGGATATCAAATCCCAAACATGTAGACAAGAGACCATTAAGATGAAAACATAACAAACTATTAAATTGTAACATGGAATTGTATACGATGGATTTATGGACCCGACCTGGAAACTGGAAGAAAACTCAAAGATGAATATTGACGGGATAAGTAGATTACTAGTTGTGTTTTCTCAATATGATCAAGCTGTTTTAGAAATAGATATGCAACCAATTTCACGTATTTATTGCTACCTGCAGCCAATTCTGTAATGAATAAAGTTTCAAGCAGATCAAAAGGCTTTGATTTGTTACCTGTGCATCCACTGATGGTGCTGACCAGAAAGCTATAAGTGTGAATGGACCCAATATAATGTCAATAGTTTTCATAATTGATCAATGAATAGGTAAATGTAACTTATAAGTATATCCCAGATCGGTGGAGAATGAAAAGTGAAGTGGACGGGCAACTTAATAAGGAAGGGCACTGCAAGTGTTAAGCCAATAAGAAAATGGGTCAAATGAGTCAAAAGTTACCCAAAGTGTATCTTTAATGCATAAGACCAGTGGCGGATACAGATATATCCTTAACCGTCCGACCCATTACATGGCCACAATATACTAAATGTTTTTGCATGCGATCCCTGATGGATTTGAGCCCAATAAGCTGCTATTCAATAAGTTTAGGCTTCAAACCCTGCATGATCGATGACCACTCAAGTTTATTTTATCAGTAAGTATCTTATGCCATTTCTTGTGACTAAAACCCTTTCAAACCCACTTCATTTGTTCCCAACCCATCAACTTCAATTAGCAACTATGCTATTTTGATTATGAGGTTATTATTCCCAACTAGTTTCTGAAATATTTTACTATAACTAATATTGGACACTAATACTGTTTTGAAGGATGGGATGGTGTTGTTGGTTGTATAGAGTAAATGCATAGACACTATTTGCACTTGTATTAGTTATCTCAATAGCTTCATAAGCTATTGATAATGAAACATTGATGGTGTAGATTATGATACTAATAATGTAGAAGCTATAAAAAAAATATTGGGTATTTCAATGAAAACCAAATCAACATATAGTCCCACATAGGTTAAGGTAATCAAATGTTACTAAATTATATACAATAGTGAAGATGTGCCAAATAAGTTGAGATAAGTATGATGTTATCTTAATTGTATCCTGGATGCGCTAAATGTTTAGCGTGTTCAGAAAACATCTTAGACAACTTACACGGATTCTTAATTTTTTTGTATCAAACAAAAACATGTGATGCGTCTTTAATGTGTTCAGAAAACATCTTAGACAACTTACACGGATTCTAAATTTTTTTGTATCAAACAAAAACATGTGATGCATCTTTAATATGGTACACTAATGAGGATCTGGTGGGATAATATGGACTGTGTTTTTCGCTTCGTCTTCTTCTCACATCTGGAGTCAAATCTTCCTTCAAAGGTTTTCCACCTTGAAAAAATGGCGTGAAATTTCAAATTAGTTGGTTGATACACGTGTACAAACTTTAAATTCACTTTTTATAAAAACCTGGATTACTATTGTAATACTGTAATATAATTTCAGTGATAAAGTTGAACTCGTTAACTATTACAATAGAAAACTAAAACAAATGTGTTTAAGGTCAATCTAAGCTGACTCGACTTGTATTAGAAATTTAACTGCTTTTAACCAAACCCATTTTGACCGGTTGCATGACCCGCACATTTTACCACATCTACCTATCACCAAATTTAGATGTAGGCAAATAACTTACAGCATGACCATAGCACACCATAGCACCAACGAGTGAAATTGCAAGGCCCACTGAGCCGCTGCCTTTGAGCTGGGGGAGAAACAGCCCCTATAAGAAAAGCAATCAAGAACTCAAGTTTCCTCATCTGCACAACAAGCAAAGTTTATACGAAACCGTTAAGAGCTTACAAAAGAAGGGTCAATTCCCGGTGCAGCCAGCTCAGACAGATAATTACATCCGTATCTGGTATCCAACCCTAGTCACCCATATATATGTACCTAGAGCATTCAATATCCTGTCACCTATACCAACAAACATATGTATGTGCCTAGGTCCATTGGCGTAACACCCAATTAAGATAAAAGGTCGTTTTCTCTATATTTACACATCCTACACAGATAGTCACATATGCCACTATCATATTAGATATGTGTCATTGTGATGGTGAATATGATGTCATCATTAATGTTTTAAAGTTGGAACATTTAAAAGAGTATCCATCAATCATTCATGTTGTAAAGTTGTGATCACAACTCAAATAGCATCATCAGTTGTTCACTTTAGAGGAACCTTCATGCTATTATGTCCTCTTCATCTCCCGACATTTAGGAGTCCTGAGTGCAAAAAGATATGACAACTCCTAGTGTTTGCAAAACAAGAGAGTGAAGAGACCATTAAGGCGAAAACATAACAAGCTATTAGAAAGTGGCAAGAAATTTAGTATGCTACACAGAATTAGAAAACATGACAAGTAAAATACATTTATAAACAATTAGCCCAATTGCAAATACTGGATTATAGACCCGACCTGGAAGTTTGGAAGAAAACTCAAAGATGAATTTCAACAAGATAAGTAGACAGAGTAGGCTTTGCGGTATATGTTCCTCATCTTCAATTTAGGTTGCATTACTATCTTTTTATACCACATAAAAGGCATTACTAGATGGTTTTACATAGTTATGCAACCAAATTCAAGTACAAGCTAATGTTATAGATACTTGCAGCCAATGTTATAATGGATAAATTTTCGAGCAGATCGAGAGGTTATGATTTGTTACCCATGCCTCTACATACATTGCAGACCAGAAAGCTTTAACTGAATTAATCGACCCTATGCAATATAATTACTTTTCATTATTGATGAGTGAATAAGTAAATGTATCTTATAAGGAGATCCCACATCGGTGAAGAATAAAAAGTTAAGGGGAGGGACAGATGAATAAAATGTGAAAGATGTGACTGAATTAATCACTTACCTGGATGGGGTCGATGGGTGATCAAAAAGGCCCATGGCCTAGGTTGGTGACCTCCATTGCACTTCGGTGGGGTGCCACCCTAAGGTCGGCCCAAGTGGTCGAGCCTACATCATAATTTGTTGCGGTGGGGGCCTGCGTTCGCGCGGCCCCTACACAATACCAAAGTGTAAAAGTTGGTCTATAATTGATCTTAGCCTGTGTCTTGTTCTAGAGAATGTAGGTTGATCATCTTAAGGCAACAACTTCTGTGTTTTTATTGTTTTGCTTGTTTGTTTCATGTTGTATGTTGCAACTGAAACCATAAGACTTCATTTAGCACTAAGTTAAACAATATATAACTCTTGGCAGCTCCTCATCGTCTGGATTTAAATATGAAATGCGACTTATATCGATTACTGATATAACAACATATTAGCAAGAGAGTGCTTCTTGATGACCATTTAGCTTTTGTGGGTAGGGATGGCACGCGTGGGTAATGGGTACGGGTATCTCTAACCCGTCACCCGTCCACGTAGTTTTTTTCTCACCCATCACCTACCCGTCACCCACCAATTGGTACAATTTTCTACCCATGCCCTTGCCCGCGGGTATTTGTTGCCCATGGGTTAGTGTTATACAACAAACTTACAAAACGATGATATAAAAACTAACTATGAAACTGCGTAATAAGACACCAATCAATTTGCCAAATACCACTTTGATTATTCGATCTTTCATATTCTCTTTTTAGTCTTGAAACTTAGGTTAATGTGTTTTCTTGAGACTTGGTGGTAACTATTAAGCGTATACATGCAAGATCATAAATATTTTGATTAGTATAATTAATTTTAACATGGGTTTATGGGTACACCCACGAGTATTTTGACGGGTATACCCGTGGGTATTTTAAATGGGTGTCATGGGTTTACCCGCGATGGGTATGCCTTCCCATCACCCACCCGCCACCCACTGATGGGTAACGATTTTCACCCACTACCCACCCGTGGGTGTAAATTGACACGTTTACCCACCCATTTATGGCGGGTACCCGCGGGTTGTGGGTTTTTTTTCGCCCATTGCCATCCCTATTTGTGGGCAAGTTGTTAGTTTCTGGTACCTATTATGGTTGGATTGGATGTACTCGGTATCTGGTGTTGCTTATATTCTAGGGGCACTCCCGAATGCTGCTAGATGAAAGGTGCGCTTTTTCTGCAGAAAGTGAGGCTTCCAGCCTTCCACACACTGGATCAAGTTTGATGATCCCTATAACCCGTATGAGATGGGAGTGTGAACGACGACTTGGTGATTGGTTTAAATGTTTGCTGGTTTTGTTGGAAGACATGTACATACTCGTCACCAGTATGTCCTTGAACTTGAATGTGGCGTTACAGAAACACGTACTGCAGAAGATGTTTGTGTGGTTTGCCAGGGCTTCTATAATCGTATTTGAGAGGGCTTCTAAATCGAATTTGAGTGGGTAAGAACGTAGTATGTGTAGTTTTGATGGCTGCTAGTATATTATGGCTCTGAGCGTAGTAGCTAATGTACTCATCTACGGATGTGACTATTACAAAGTTATGCGGTTCAGTCTGGACCAATCTAGCATTTTAACGAACTCATTTAACTAATCATGCTATTAACAAGATCACAACATCGCACCTCATCTTTTTCTATAACCTTTTCAACTAATGTAATATAGTTCACAAACCAAGGCGTAAAACACACTACATACTGAAACTTCTAATCAGCATTAGATTTAAGATCGGCATCTTGAGATATTATGTTTTATTTATGTTGTAAAGCTAGAGCATGTTAGATCAACTCTATTAATCATTCTAAGCAAACTCTAAAGCTCAATTAGCATTCTCGGTATTTGGCCTTTGAGGAAGCTGCATGCTAACTATGTCCTGTCTTGGTTGACCATCATATGAAGAAGCACTTCGTTCCATCTCCCGGCATTCAGGAGTCGTAAGTGCCAAAAGGTGTGACGCCTCTTTGTTTTTACGCATCACCAGATATCCAATTCCAGCCAAATAAATCAACATACCTGAAAATCCTAATACTCCACAGAACACTTTTCCTACAACTGCCATATTGCCATGAACAAGCACATTAATAAGATGATCCACTAGAAAGTAAATGTTTATTCCCATGATCAGGGAGCCGATGATCCAAGTGATTGCTGAGATCTGCATAAACACATAATTTAATGATAATATATGATATAAAACTACAAATAGCAAATATGTTATTCGTATTCTTACAGTTTTGGAGTTGGCATATGATCCCATCTTCGTCTCGCTGCTTGTGAATTTGAGAAGTGGAATCAGAGCAAATGGAAGTTCAAATGACAATATCATCTGTCACATAAACCAATAAACATTAGCAAGCACTGATCACCATTATAAAAGAATTTAGGAAAGGAAAGGTTTTAAAGTATTCAAGGTCACTGACTGATGCTATAATAATCAACTTTCCAGCTCCAGCCGAGCCGCCTATGAGAGCAACTATTAGGCTAGGGACTATAGCTAAGCACCGGGTTAAAAAGTTCCTAAGCCATGGCCTCATACGCAGGTCAAGAAACCCCTGTACAAAACATAACCATGATAGTTTGTGAAATACAGATCAAGATGAAACCACTTAATAATGTTTTCATGCAAAAAATACGAGTATAATATTAATACCTGCATAACATATTGGCCAGCATATGTTCCGGTTATTGTGGAGCTTTGGCCTGATGCCAGCAAAGCAATTGCGAAGACCTTGGAGCTCCACTTTCCAAGAACATTCTGTGAACATCGATACAAGAGACCATTAATACGAAAACAGAATAAAAGGAAGCGCTCATTTAGTACTAAATGACACTTACTCTAAGCAAGAAGGATGCCGTATTCAAGTCCAAGTCTTGACAGCTTTTCTGATCATCTGCGTTCAAGTTTGAAGAGCTGCAAACTGAACCGCTTACTGCTATAACCGAAATGTTTATAAGGAAGGCCACTGCAAGTGCAAAGCCACTTTCTATCATATAAAATCTGCAAGCTTCCTGTAGACATTAGTTTTATTAACAAGTGGTTCATACCTAGTAATCATATGGTACGATTCCTCGATAAGTAACTGATGCACTTATTTGAAAAAGTATAAATAAGAAGTGAAAAACGGTCCTAGAAAATGAGAAATTTACTTTAATACCACCAACTGATCTCGGTACTTTTCTAGAAAGAACGAGAGCTGAGTGTAGAAAAAGGTTGTGCCTGCATTCATGGAGAAAAATCACAAATAAGATCTCTCATGGCAGGAATAAACAATAACTCATAATTGGGTCAATCTGAGTGGTTTCGTAGGGTAAACTCATAACATTTAAGCTAATAAGTAAAGGCGTCAATGTGTTGATAGGTCGAACGGGGTGAAAGTGACCCACAGTGTATTTTGAATGCATCAACCTCCTAAATCACTCTAATTAGAAGCCTAAATTATTATTGTAATGATATAATTTCATTGGCCCTAATAAACTCATTAATTGCTTGTAAAGAATTGGACAAAATGTGTTTGGGGTCAAGCTAGGCTGACTTGACCAACACTATACAACTAAGCGTTTTGACCCTAACCTATTTTGACATGTTACCCAACCCCCACACTTGAAAACATCTAGCTATCATCAATTCCAAGTCTATGGAATTAACACGAAAAGAAAGGATTACATACGGCATGACCATAGCACCAAGGAGTGAAATCGCAAGGCCCGTAGAACCGCTGCCTTTGAGTTGGGGGACAAACAGCCCGTATAACACTTCTGAAGCATCTGGTTTGGCAATTCCTAGCTCAACCAGAAAGCATACAGCTATAGTGAGTACCAAGAAAGCAATCAAGAACTCAAGTTTCCTCACCTGCACAACAAGATATTCATTTCATTTGATTGCCATTTTAAGCGACGTTTAATAATCCAAACTTCTAAAGCCTATAAAGCATTACCCCGTATTGTTGTAGAGCAAGTAGAATTAATGTGCTAAACCCTGTGAGCAGCACACCGCACCATACTGGAATACTGAAGAGCATATTCAGAGCAAATGCTGTGCCAATTACTGTACATGACAGATATCAGTGTCGGTAAGCATTAAACTATTATTTGTATGCTTGATCTTTCAGAAGTGAAAGAGATATACTGTTAGTAGTTAAACAGATGACTGAAATGGACAATTATGTGCTTTCGTAGGAAGCAGTTGCATTGTCAAACATGCAAAAGAGCAACCTCAAAACGATGGATGTCAAATTTAACAATGTTTGCTTATCAGAGATGGTAACCATGTACATGTGCGTAGTCATGTTAAATTTAAGTGACGATAGCACGAATGAGTAAATCCTACGGATGCTAATAGGATATCAGTTTAAAAGCAGAAACATCCGTTGATTTTCTTAAGCATTATATATATTTCTGATTTGGAAATGCACATGTTATGCTGATGTTAAAATGCTCAACATGCTGAAAATGATATAGGGTAGAGCATTTAAGAAGACTGTCGAGCATATAAGATAGCTCTTTGATAATTTTAGTACCACTCTAATAGTATATGTAATTGTCTTATCCTAGTGAATATAAAAGATGAGTGAAAAATGAAACCACAGACCTATACATATACGAAGCAGAAAACAGGATATGGATTTAAAAAATGTCAAAGACAGCAGTTTGATGACCCGTGTCATGTTTTTAGATCATTTTGTGGTCCTCGTTGTACAAAAAGAATATGCCGCACATGCAGATCTCTGAGTTTCACATGAGAAGTACTGAAGTAGGAACGCCTTTAGCAGGTAAAAAAGATTTGAAACTTGGCATGCCTCTATTACTTACATGAACAGAATATGAATAATATCTGATGCAAATAGGATATTTATAGTTATCTAAAGTATCATTGACTGCTTACTCACACTTACATCATATGCTTTCACATGCTTAACAGAATACTTAATGAATATAACATGATAAAAGAAGTGAATTCTGAGTTACTCAGTGATAAAACAATTAAAGTGACACTACCTTCAGGAATGTCACATGCAACTATGGATATCTCCGCAAGAATCCATAGAATGAAATTGGTCACCTTCTCATACTCATTTTTACAATGCTCGGCCAAATGCTTCCCTAGAGTATAATACAGCAAACATAAGCACTTTCTTAAATTTTAACTATTTTACTAATGAAAGGAAGAACAAACTGAGTTACAAAAAAATAAAAAATAAAAAAAATAAAATCAGATACCAGTAACAACTCCCAGGTTTGCTGCCAATGATTGGATCACAAGTGCAGCAGCTGATGCAACCAATATAATCCAAAGTAACTGCAAAGAAAGAGGAAAATGCACAGGTGATTAATGATCATACTAAACTAAAAATGAAACTCAAATAAACACAGTAATTACGGGTTTGAACGGATCATGAACAAAATTTGGAAAGAGAGATATGCAACTACTGCAATATAAATTTGCACAGGAATTGACTGCAAAGATTCTATAAACTCCAGTAAGGACGGTATGTAAGCACCTCATACTTGTATTGGGCTCCAGACTGTAAATCAGTTTCAACTGCAAGCATATGCAAATAAAAGTCAGTAGTGGACCTCGTAAGTAATCATTAGATAAGAAACATGCAAATTAAAATAAGTGTCTTACAGTTTCCAGGATCAATGTACGCAATGGAAACAAGGAAACCAGGTCCCATGTATGCAAACAAGTTTTTCCAGCTTGTCTTCTGCAAATATAAACAATACAAGCCATCACTTAGTTGTACAAGACCATCAGCACCTTAGCCCACAGAAACCCGAGTCCCGAAATCATAGGCAAGTGTATATCATTTATTCATCATAATTTAAAGATACATTATTATATGTGCATGATTAGATTTTCACTTATAAAACAAAAATCCCATATAATATTCTATTAAAAATTTGGACTAAAGCATAATCAGTACAAAAAAAAATACTATTTAAGTTTGAAATTAACACCAAATTTAATAATACCTGACACTAGATCAAGAGTTGCTTAAGGTTTACACATTATTCAACTTTGACGTATAAAAAATAAATGAAATCTCAAAATTAATTTGCCATTGTCTTTTCTTTTTTCTTTTATTTTTCGGGTAACCACAGTTTTCTACCTTTTAACCTAATAATACCGCAACCTTAAAATGTATATACAAATAAAGAATCCAATAATCATGAAAGATACTTACATCAGGAACAACAATCTGATTAGTATCATCAGAAGATTCAATCAAGGGAGCATTAGTCATGAACTGAGAAGACCCTTTATTAGCCGTCATCTTTTAAACTCAATCACACCTCAAAACCTATCAAAAAAAGCAATCATCAGACATGAAACATAAAAACTAACACATGCAAATGTTCATATGTACATAAATTTGGATCTAAAAACATATTATATCTATGTTGTGTACATGTGTTTGTGTTTATGGGAAGAAATAAACCTTTGGGGAAAAAGGTGTGAAGGGAGATTGAAAGAAGCTTCTCACTGCTGTTTAGATCTTCTGAGTTCTGAGTTTTGTTTTGTTTTGTTTTTTCAAGTTGGTACTTGTGTCTTTCCTATATACTCGCTACTAGTTGGTGGACTACAGTACTCTTTCTACTTTACTTGTCTATTACACCCCTTTGAGGTGCAATCTTGTACGAGTTTTGTCCCTCAAATTTGTGCATGAAAACACGAATCGATACAACTATAAAACATGCTTATGCTAAATTGCTAAAATATGCTTATGCATCACGGGTTAGCTTACCAGGTATATTATAAAAGTTACTGTAGCTTTCACTATAAAATATGCTTATGCTAAAGGATTTATTGCGTTTTTAGAAAATGTTAATATTTATCATGTATTTTTAAATATTAGACTGCTCCCAACAGTGAGTGTGAGCTTTCCGTGAGCACCATTGTTGGTGGGTGGCCAAGTCACTGCGTGAGGGAGGAAATCAAAAGAGCCAAAGGTGACGAACTCACTACATATGAAAGTGTGCAAAAAATAGCCTCTTATTCTAGCCGTTTTATCCTTCTTAAAAAAATTAAAAAATATATATATGAAAAATAAAATAAAAATAAATTATAATATCTCAGTTTTTACATATAAATACTCTATAAATATCCAAGTTATTGTCGTTTATTATGAATAAAAGATAAGTAAATCGACCGAAGAAAAACATCATAAGCTGAGATCGTTATGGTAATCATGATCGTTTAGTCCAATCTTATTTTAGTGTGAATCCGATGTTTCCGTAAGAAACTTTCAATGAGAGGTTCCGAATGAGTCGTACGCTATTCACATGGATAGTTGAAGAAGTATGTCTTCATTCTGCATGCTTTGGTGATACTAATGACTGCGCCGGAAGACAAGGCATCTCACCGTTGATTAAGTGCACCTACGTAATTCGTCAAGGCATACGGCACCGTTCCTGACACCCTTGATGATATTTTCAAATGGGCCGAGAAACTTCTCGTCTATGTCTTGAAATTTTTGTACGTATTTTATTGAAATTTTTGGAGCAGAGTATTTGTGGAAACCTACTATTACCGATGTTGAAAAGCTATACGCGTTTTATGAACAAAAGCACAGGTTCCCGGGAACGTTAGGAAGCCTTAATTATACAAATTGGTTGTGGTAGGGTTGTCTAAACACACTTAAATGGCAATATTGTAGACGCAATCATGCTTCGGCTCCGTTATTTGCTTGAAGTTGTTGCGTCACAAGACTTATGGATATGGCACGCTTTCTTTTATGTTGCTGGGACGAACAATGACATCACGTTATACATGAATCCCCTAAATTCAACGATCTCAAAGATGGAAAAGCATCAGAGATTCCGTTTGTTGCTAACTGCGTAACTTACCCATTCAGATACTATCTTGCTGACGGGGTATATCCGGAATGGGCAACTTTGGTTAAGACGATAGGAGCATCAGGTGTCGATGAACTCAAGCGAATGCAAGAATCGGCATGGAAAGATGTGAAACGAGAATTTAGTGTTCTAAAGAAGAAATGGGTTGTATTAGCCAATCTCACACGACCGTATTATGAAGATAAAATAAGAAATATGATGTATACATCAATACATGCATCATATTACATAATATGATTGTAAAAGACCAAAGAGAGGCGATATCTCCCGATTGGTATCCGGATGTAGCACATCAACCGGACGACCCCATACGATTCCAAAAAGAAAGGCATAAAGTTATCAGATATATCAAACGGCCACAAGTGCATCAAAACTTTCGTGTGGATCCGACCAAACACCTTTCTCGTAATGTTTAGTTAATTTATGATTTTTTTTAATGTAATATTTTTAGTTTAATGAATAAAAGTTATAGTTTTTAATAAATAAATAAATAATAGGTTGAAAGGCGAGCTAATGAGTTATTGGAAGTGAAAAATGAGAGAGTGAGAGAGGAAAAAAAAGCTGATGTAGAGATGAAGTGAAAAATGAATTGATGTGAGCGAGTGTGGTTGCTACGAGTAGTCTTCACATACTTATCATGTTAAGTTTTACATAAAGTTACATCTTTCTCTAACAACAACGTTAACATAACATATCATGTTTTAGATATATAAGAGGATCGTAATAAAACGGACAAGGTTTTCTTAGTTAAGGTAATGTTTTGAAGAGTGAGACATGAACGTACTCCGATGTACATGCGCTATGTAACTAGGATATCTGCATCACCGTTATTGGTCGTCTCTCTAGTCACCTCTATGTGTATCTGGTTATATTTAAAAACTAGACTTCTTGTGAGGAGAACTACTAAGGCAGGTTGGTGGTTGATATAAACGAGTCGACGCGACCGGTTCTTATAATAAACGTGTATGAGTTATGGTTGTATTTCTTTGACACGATCAGCCAAAAAGGTTAGGTAAGTATTGAAATATATGGACCTGACATTTCTCTGACTTGAACCCGCTTACCATCTACAACACGAACTTGTTTTGAACAAAATACAATACAAATTGAACTCTTTTCAACATGCTACATGTAAAGAAGCCTAACGTCATATATATAAATGGACCAATACACATGACACGTGTCCTTCTCATAATCCATGTGTAGACATGTTTGTTAACTTTTGTATGAGCTTTGATATTTATATAGGTTCAATTGGAACTAAACGTACATATACAATCGTAATAATTTACTCGTGCGCGCGTATATGTTTTAGTTCTCGTACAAACCATCCCCATGTATTAATCTCATCTCTTCTCAAAGTTGAACTTGTTACGTGAATATATTTCTTTTAACTTTTTATTCGGTTTTTCATTTAAGTATTTCTCAAAAAGTTTATGTTCAAAAACCACCATGCCTCGCTTCTAAAATAACTATGAACCATATGTGATATACTTATGTAATTCGAAAAAAGGCTGTTTGATAATAAATTAGTTATATATCTTTGTGCACGTATGGAGTTTTGTCATAATTTTTTTAATAAGTTTTGATATAAATCATAATACATCTAAATTTTACTAATTTTTTGTACATACAAGTTGTATATTACTAGTATCTTATTTTAATAATACAATTAGTTAAAGATGTAAGAATTGTAAATTTATATTTTGGCATAGTAAAGCTTGTCTGATGCATATAAGGAGTTGTTAAATAAGATTTTTCAATAACATTATATAAATCTTTTGGTGGTCACGGTCTACTAGAGGTGGCGATGGTTGATGGTTTGGTGAGTGCTTGTGTTTGTTTGAAAAGACAAAGATGAAGAGTGAGCGAAAATTAAAGAGAAAAGGGTGTACTTCTGTTTGTGTATTTATTGGTGTGTGGTTGGTTTTTTTTATTTAATTTAATTAATTATATAAAAGACATGTATACCTTCACATTTACAGATAATTTAGTTCAAATTAATTTAACAGATGTTTATTTTTTAGTAGATTTGAGACTTTTTTTAAAATTGACTGAAAATGAAATTACTGACAAACCATAATTCCATAAGGACCAAAAATATAGTTATCACTTAAATTTATACAGTTATTAAAAACATGCAAACTGATAATTTACTTAAATTCATATAATTATTTATAGTTTAATAACGAGAGTTTTATAAATTACCCATTTTTCTCTAGGGTTTTTTTTCCCCAAAACCTAGACATGTGTTTTTGTACATATTTATTTGATGGATGAAATTTAAATAGTTGTATCAAATTGTTTCAATTTTAACTTTTTATTAGTCAATGAGATTGCTCTATTTATCCTACGCATTAAAATTGAGATTACTCTATTTATCCTACGCATTAAAATTGAGCACTACTATTGATCCAGTTTACTCAAACGTTCTTTGTTAACTTTCTAGAAATCTCTTATTATTATAAAAAGATGATAACCCATAACATAATGATATGCTATGACGAATGATTAAGCTATTATTATGAGAAACAAAAGAAGTACATATGTTCATTATAGTTTTAGTAATAATACTATCTTCACTGTATAGTAAGTGTTCATATTGCTATTTTGAGATGTCTTAAAATAAGTATTCACTTTATATTTTAATTAATAAAAAAGTTTTAATAGAAAAAGATAATATTTGATTGATGAAGAGTGAAATTAGTTGTATTTTTTAAAACTTCGTGTATATTAAAAATAGACAACTATTATATGACAGATGGGAAGTGATTTGTACACCATTTTTTTTAGCCATCCACCACTAAATTACACCAGTGATGCACACAGTACAACACTGCTATGCATGATTTAGTGGTGGATGGCTAAAAAAAATGGTGTACAAATCACCTCCCATGACAGATACGCAATTTCTTTGACTTGATGAGTGAAGAACGGTTGCTTGTTTGGACCACCGTATAATTAATGTAACATCATCACTCATTTGAGATTGTACAAAGGATAGATGGTTGGATATTCGACCCTTAAGCGGTCCTGGGCTATCGTAAATTAGTTTTCTCAAGACCCTTCAATTTTGAAACATGCGACTTGTCCATCTCAAACTATAAATTGACGCGGAATACACAAGTAAACATCGTATTTAGACAAAATTTATAGCTCAGGAAACATGGATATCAATTTATTACCATAAAATATAAGAAGAGAGTAGTTATGGCAATTTTTTCTTTTTTGTTTAAAGTTATTCGGTAAGGGTTGAATTTACTTTTTGAGGAAACAAAAAACGTAACAAGTTACCCACTAACTTGGCTACTTGTTTAAAGTGTACCACTGAATTCATGGATTTCGGGAAGTAGTTAATGTAAAAATTAATTTGCAGAATATTTAGAAATTGTTAGTTGTTCTGGGTAAGGATGCACTGAGAAGAAAACTTAAAATGAGAAGGATGAGAAATAAATATAACCACATATTTGAGATGCATCGATTTGATTTAGATGTATCTCTATTCATTTAAATGCATCCCAATTATTTTCGAAAGTGATTTTGAAGTAAAAACAATGCAAAGTAGTACTAACAATAAATTTGACCCGCAGGGGACAAAAAAATATACAATATTCGTCTAACTTGATGAAATGCATCTAATACATGTATATGCATCTAATTTTTTGCTAGAAAATATATTATGGTGCATGTAAAAGATTAGGGATGCATCTAATTCAAGTCGATGCGTCTCAAATGTGTGGTTATAGTTATTTCTCATCCTTCTCATTTTGAGTTTTCTTCTCATCTGATCCTAAGTCATTCTTAATTAATGCAACAATTAGTTTTGCATAATATGCGAGAAACGCGGGCGGAGATGAGAAATACAATCCTCGACATTCTTTCGCCTGGTTGGCATCCCTACTAAGAATTGACATAGAAAGGAAAAAGACTGTTGAGTGCGGTATTACTTTTGAAAGTTTTTCCAAACAACAATTATAATATGAATTGATCAATATATTTTATGAGATTTTCACGCCCTCTTTAGATGACATATGACGATATGTGCATATGTCCTATTCGTTATAAATTGTTTATTAATACTTTCGTGACTTTTGTCTTATAAACACTAGTAGAACACTAGAGCGTCGTGTCAAAAGTAGATAATATGATTTGTTCAGATTAAATAACTCTAAATACTCTAGAAAAAGACGAACAAAAAAAGGGTTGCAAGTTGATGCTTTGTTATAGAAAAAAACTCTCAACAAAACCGAAAAATCAAACCAAAAATCAATAAATCGAAAGAACCACTTCAAAAAAAACTGAATCAATTCTAAAACTGATAGCGCGGTTTTGTTATTAAAAAACTAAAAGTTTTGGTTCAATTTCTTTTATATAAAAGTCAAACTGAAAAAAATGAACCGCCCCAACTAATATTCATAAAACTAATATAAAATATACATATTAGTTTTGATACAAGTAATCACCGAAGTCTAAAAAACAACAGACATGTGTATTAGATACTCATAATAGATGTTTATTAGGCTAACACTACAATAAATTCGTAAACCTTTTTTTCTTAAATTATTATTGTTATTATTATTATTATTATTATTATTATTATTATTATTATTATTATTATTATTATTATTATTATTATTATTATTATTATTATTATTATTATTATTATTATTATTATTATTATTTTCGCGCATCTCATCTTTATGTACATGTTATGTAATTTTATTTTTTTGGACAAAATGTTGAATTTACATTCTAAGATTTCTTGATTTAGGTATTCAAATATTCAAAAATTTGATAAGAATTAAAAAGTTGGGTTTTATGAAATGTCAGTTTTAGAGCTCATAAAAGTCTTCTAAAAATTATAGATACTTAGATATCTGGATATATAAACCTATTACCCGAAATTCCATGTATCTGAATTGAAAAAACTTAGCGAAAATAATGGGTTTAACATAAAACCATCATCACAAATATTAGATATCCAAATTTGTGACATAACTATTTATTGAAAAGTACCTTAGGTTATTTGTATTAACAACAAAAAATTGTTATCGAAAATGTCTCATTTCATATTTTCGCTTTAAGCCTCAAAAAACTATAAGACAACACTGATACCATCATAATCGTATTTATCTATTTGACAAATCTTTATCTTTTAGATAATTTTGTCTAAATTTATGTGCTAACTATTTGTGAAAGTAATTTCAAACTTATAAAAAAGATATCCCTCCAATGAAAAAACCGCAAACTGAACCACAAAAACCAAAAAAACTAAATTGAACCTTTGTTGCAGTGTTTGGTTTTGAAAATCATAAAACCAAACTTATAATTCAGGGTTTGATTTTAGAAGGAAGGAGAAAAAAACGTCCATACTCGTCCACCAAGTTACTTATATTATCCCTTTTCGATCTCATACAACATTTGTTGTCTAATCACACTTAGTTTAAGAGAAGTGTGACACATGTAGGATCAAACCCACATGGAATGCGGTACTAACTTTAGGCTATTTCTGATATTGGTAACGAATAATCTTTTTCATTGCAATATTTTTGCTTCTCCGAAAAATAGAAACAAGTGGAAGGAACCTTTGAAAATGAATATAAAAACAAGAATTTTGTTAGGCGTCTACTGTAGTGTTTATGCTCAAAATGTGCAAAGGCAAAACCTGTACTGTGATGTGTATATAATATCTACTTTAACAAAAGAAGTTTATGAGTTTGATTCCTCTTAGGTATCAATAATACATCATAATTAATTTATCTAGCTCCTACTACTTTCTCTTAAGTTATATTATGAAAATATGAGTCATTTAAAAGCCATATTGAACATTGGTTAGTGTTGACAAAACATTACAACGTATTAGATTTAAATTTCCTATGAATACATGGTCAAACAAATGGTAGATGGATAAGAAGAACGAACAGTGAGGGGACTATGAAGTTGGTTTTGACTATTAACAAGTTTAAAAGCACTTCGATGTATATCACTTTTGACTTTTCTATCAGAAATTTTAAAATTCTTAACGAAGACAATGTCATAAATTTTCAATCAACATATCTTTTATATAATAAAACAAAACCCCTAGTGGGTACTTTTGCATTTTGAAAAAAAGAATATTTCCTTATTAGATAATAATTGCATTATTATTATTTTTATTTTTTAAATATGATTATTAATAAAAGCCTAAATATTTCCTAATGTGGCAAAAAAAAAATTATTCATTCGTTTTCTATGCATGAACATATAAAACACAAGAAATACACATGTACTTTATAGTTCATGTCTAATAGTTGTGGACCAATATGTATATTGAAAAAAAAGAAGCGCGCTCCATACAAATCCCTAATAAATAATTAAATATCTATATTCATCATCATATTATGCTCCGGTAATCATCAACCCTAATTCACATTGAACTACAGCAAAGAGCAAATTGATTTGTGTTTTGATCCATATTCACGTAGATTTTAAATGGACTAGAGGTTGGTATATTCTTCATCTTTTTAGCATTTATATTATCTTAACCATGAAGTTTAGGTAAATTTATAACTGCTTCATGAAGGGAAGCTATGCCTGTCTATTATCATTTGTCGAGTCCAACTAAGTATTCAATCAAATATTTAAGTCTACAAATATGGTTTGTAGAGTAAATATGTAACTCGTCAATAAATTTCAAGTCTTTGTTGATGATCTTTTGCTTCTTGACATGTGTGCATTAATCTAATGTTAATTTTATTTCACACTTTAATTAACCCAATCAAAGTATCAAAGCGAATTTAAATAGTTTTATTTTTATTTTATTTTTTGGTTAAGAAGCATCTTTACTATTGATTTCAAGGATTAAATGTGCAAGCAACAAATTAAAGAACTTTCTGCCTGGCTTGATTTAACAATGTGAAGTGGCAAAAAGGTTATGGTATGTTAAGAACTAAAGATTTTAGTATTTGTTTAGATGTGAGTATATTTAATTATTTTGAAGTAATAGCCAAGTCTATCAGATTGAGGATAAAGATCATTAGAATAAACCTACGATCATTACGATTGTAATACAGTTTAATAGATATTTGCATTGGAAAATATATTCGATTACTTCCGTACAGTTTGAGACACTCGAACCATTTGTCAAGTTTTGTATCAGATACTTTGAAATTAGACTCAGTATAGCAAATACGTTTTACATGACCCACATTAACTAATCTATATTGAAATTTAAATTACAACTTATGTTAAGTGGTATATATTATATATTATAGCATATTTATTCAAAAACCGACATAACAAATGGTAACTAGACTTGGTTTATCAAGTTTTGTGAATTTTTTTTTAAATATACATATATATGGCCTTTCATTAAGTCTGTCAACAAAAATTAAAAACCAAAATTAAAAGACATAAATAAAGTAAAACAAAGATTAAATTAAATCATTTGTTTCTTAATAAATAAAAATACATTATTCAAAAAATAAGAAAAAACCCCGCGTGTGCGCGGGTATTATAACTAGTATCCATTTATACTAAACGAGTATCCGTGCATAGCAACGGAATTTTATAGCACATTGTAGCGATAAAAAAGTTTAGGGGTTATAAACAAAAAATAATAAAAGTTTGGGGATTTGGGGATTAAATATAATGTTTTGAAACCTTCGACCCGGCCAGTTCCATTGGTTGAACCGATTTCGATAAAAAAAACATGTCAAATAAAACCGTTTTTTATATTTTCGAAACCCGGTTAGACCCGAAAATTGGTTTTGCATATTTTTCCCAAAAATTGTGGTGTAAGATAGGGATGAGCATGGTTCTAGAACAGGTTGGAACCGGAACCGGAACCGGTGGATCTGAGAACCGATTTTTCTGAAAAGTGATAACTGAGAACCGAACCGAATATAGTTTTTGGTTCCGGTTCCGGTTCCGGTTCCGATTCCGGTTCTTTTGGATCTATCCGTATAGGAACCGCTTTTCTATTAAGTTAATAAAAAAACACAAAAAATTAAACTTTTTAAGAACTTGCAACCATTTACATTTAAGCAAATAACAATTAACAACTAAACCATAAACTCAAATAATCAATGTTGCTACGTGATGATGATAGCTAATAAACAATGTGGCTACGTGATGATGATAGATAATAAACAATGTATTAATAAAAGTGGCTACGTGATGATAATAAATAATAAACAATGTATTAGTAAAGTGCTAGCAAATTTTAGCATGATGAACATGTAAAAGCTAATCGAATGCAAATAAAAATAAAATATAAACTTACTTCCATTGTTTTGATAATGATGAATGATCTTTATTAGCTTTAGATTAATTATTGGTTTGTGGATGTTTCAGTAAATTAAAGATTAGGGTTTAGAATGTTTGGCTTGATGGCTAGTAAGGTTTTTTTTTAATGATACGTAGGATTTGATTAATATTTTGATAAGATGTAAAAAAAAATACATATTTTTATAATTATTGGATATTTGGTTCCGGAACCGAGAACAGGTGGAACCGAACCGAACCGAACCGATCCAAGAACCGAAAATCTCAAAATCAAGAAACGGAACTGAAACCATTGGTTCTGGTTCCGGTTCGGTTCTTCATGGTTCCGGTCCGGTTCTTGATCCGGTTCCGGTTCTTTGGTTCTTTTGCTCATCCCTAGTGTAAGCTAGACTAATTAGTATATACCTTAAATACATTTTAATTTAAATTTATTTCATAAATTTCCTTAGATAGATGACTGAATTTTTTAAGTTTGATCATGAATGAATTTTTTTCACTTTTCAAGTTTGAGCATTTTTGTTTTGTAGATA
This sequence comes from Artemisia annua, assembly GCA_014162995.1. Lineage (NCBI taxonomy): Eukaryota > Viridiplantae > Streptophyta > Magnoliopsida > Asterales > Asteraceae > Artemisia > Artemisia annua. The sequence goes on from LBNU01033633.1 coordinate 132,943, forward strand.
GTATATACATTGGTAAATACTAACTACATTTACGTTGGTTCACATGTTCTAAAGTTACGATACTAGTATTAGTTTGTTATCAAACTTGCTTACTTTAACTATCTGAAAATACTGTTATCTGAAACAACTTTTCTTTCTCGTATCATGAACTATATAGAATGGGGAAAATGTTATTTATGTATTTTAACCAAGTTCAAAATGTTTGATTGCCAATTTATAGAGATTATAAGCTAAGCATCTCATTTAAGACCAGTCATAATAGATGCTAGACGATCGAGTTTTCACTGCCTAGGTGACATGCAAGACGTGTTGTTTTTATTATGGAGACAAGGGAGCAAGTGTCTTAGATGGCAAATTTGCAAGACTCGGTCGATGCCAAGCCCGAGTCTTGCAGTGTGTGTGTGTGTTTTGGTGAGGTGTATATGTGTTTTAAGTGAGGTATGTTTTGGTGGTGAAGTTGGTTCAATTGTTGAAGAAGTTAGTTTTAAAGAGAGAAAACTGAGATAACGCTGAAGTGACTTTGAGGTAATGGTGGCAAATGCGATCTTAGAGTCTCCTTATTACTCGGTTTAATGTTATGCAATTGAACCTTTATTAGACGCCGGGTGCAATATGATTACTCATGCAATAGCCAATTGAACACTAAACAATGTTGTTCCAGCTAGTGTTGTACATGGCCATGTATCTGATGTAGCGAGTAACTCGGTTATCGTTGATACCTGTATGGATTAATAACATTTGTTCTAATAAAAAAAGATAGCAAAAGTACAGAGGGTGTATCGTTGGGTTTGGTTCTTTACATGTGTGTTTTAGCACCTTTTGTGCATGTTTGTTTGGGTATTGTAGTCAACTATGACACGCGTTTGACACACGCCAGACTCATTGGGGGGTTCACATCGGACCACATGTCAAAGTGAACAATGACTTGATAGAACCACAGTTCTCTCTACTTTTGTCTCTTGTGGCGGATGGTTGCCGCTACTCCATTTATCCTGTGCAACATTATCTTACTTTTCATAACCTTATGCTACACTTTTCTTTTTTAGTGAGGTTTTTGCTTAACTACCACACAAACACACATAGGATAAAATCCTTACTTTTCGAAAAGTTTGACGCGACCACATCAAATTGTTTGCACGATATGGGAATTGAATTTGAGACCTCTCACGTTTTGGTGATTATATTCACAACCTTTTTACCATAAGACAATCTATGGTTAGCTACTTTATTTTGTATTCAACATATAGGAACGGAATAATCCTTCCTTTTTTAAATTGGCATTGCGTTAGAACCACCCAACGAGGGAGACAAACAAAATCTTTCTATAGTTTTCGTTAGCAACGCATCTTTTCAGAAATTACAAAGGTAAAGTATAAATACATTCTTATTCGGAAAATAACAGTTTCGAAGTTTATATCATTATATTACAAGGTCATAATCATAACCTAACACAAGAATCATCACATATGCTTCATTTGCCTATATGTCTAACCATTAATTCATTCATATTAAGAATATATAATTCTTTCATAGTGTCATGTACACCATTATAATTCTACCCAGTAACACAAGTTATATTATATGTGCCTCGTTGATCTATGCGACGGAACAACGTCAAATATTACTGGTATATATAATCATGCTTATGTACCAAGTTTTCATTTTATGTTGCAAACGAATCATTTTTCTTGGTTAGTTTGAAAAAAATACAAAATGGTGTTTAGTTGTTTACTGGATTTATTGGTTATAAGTAATTCAGTAACTGGGCTTTTATTATACTCTCACTTGGGTTTCTTTGTTTTCACAATTGAACCAATATAACCTGGGCCATATAATGAATCTAAAACAATGTAACAGAGTCACACATAGAAAGCCCATATAGCAATAAACCCTAATTCCCCTAAACCTCTCTATATAACCTATCATTCTCTATTTCTCTGACATAGTGACATCCATCAAACACTAAAAAAAACCAATTTCAACAGTTTTAAAGCTTTGTTTATATCTTGAAGTAATTTTTATTTTTTATTTGTTTTCTATAAATTAAATGCAAACTAATGATGAAAAATCTAAGGCTTGTTTCTCAGAAACATTCGCACAGGCCACCTAAAAACTTTCGCCTTCGCCAGGCTTGAGAGTTTATGCTGTTTTTTCCTTCTTCCTTAAGTGTCTGAAGTTTATATAAATATTTTTTTTACCTATAGTTTTTTATTTTTATTAATACTTTATAACATCAAAAAAGGGTTCACTCAGTGATGATTATCATAGATGACGAGTCTGATTAGAGGTGGCAAAAGGGCCGGACCGGGCGGGTACGGGGTATGGGCTCAACGGGCGCGGGCCAAACGGGCGCATGTTATACGAATCGCTTTAAAAAAGACCTATAGCCAAAAAAAAAAAAAATCTCAAACGTAACACCTCATTTATACTTAAGTAACTAAATACACTATATTCATAAGTTTTTCATTAAAAATAATTTAATATTCTTCAATTGAGAGAAAAACATGTGTCCATTATGCCCATTTAACTTTTAAATAGGCAATACATGCCCATTTCAAAAAAAAGAGGGGGGCCCAAATGCACCAAAATCTTTTAAAATTTTGCTCATTTAGCCAAAATTTTTTTTATTTTTTTTTCTTATTTTGGGCACAAATTGCAGTCTGATATATCCATTCCATTCATTATGAAGACGATTCGAGGCATTTGTCTGAGAGTTAACCAAAAAAAGGGGACCAATGGTGTAACTTTTGATCAAGTGATAACCTGTTAATTTGCTAGTAACCGGTTATATTAGCTAGATCGAATATTATTTGAAAATATGTTGCGTATCTTTGACAATTTACAAAGTACATTGCGTAGACCTGTTTATTTGAAAAAATATGTTGCGTATCTTTAGTTTTCACCATTTCTTAACTAAAATGATTATCGTTTATAAATGAAGCTTGAATACCTTGTCACCTGTAGCGTGATTAGGGTGCTGGTCCATTAGCGGCTGCGGAAGCATGTGGGGGTCGTGCAAAAGCTACGGTACAAGTGACCTCACTGATCAGGTTGCTGGTGCATTAACGGTAGCGGAAGCATGTGAGGGTGGTGCGACAGCTACGGTACGAGTCACCTCAGTCTGAAAAGAGTAAAACAAGCATAAAATAGCATGCTTAATGAACCAAGTATGATAAATAAAGATGAAAGTTCGAATAATACCTGCTGAGGTGGAGCACCAGCGGTGGCATTCTCATCAAGAGTGACACGGGACGCGATTGGTTTGATCTTTTATTAGAGTATTGTTATTGAAAATTAATTTTAGGGATAAAATAGTAAAATAATGACTTACCAACGATTTATGATGAGTCTTTTAAGTAAGAACACTTCTGATAAACAACAAATAAATTAACCTAAAATTCAAAAGAATAATTTATCTGTTCATAAAAAGGATTGTTACTTAAAAGACTCATTATAAGGTGTTGGTAAGGCATTATTCCTACCATTTTATCCCTAAATTAAATTTCAATAATAATACTCTAATAAAAGTAAAATCAAACCCATCGCCCATGTGTTACTCTTGATGACAATGCCACTGCTAGTGCTCCACCTCAGCTCCCATTATTTGAACTTTCATATTTATCTATCATACTTGGTTCATTAAACATGTTATTTTGTGTTCGTTTTACTCTTTTCACTTTTCAGACCGAGGTGGCTCATACCGTAGCTGTTGCACCACCACCACCCATAAAACTAATAGTCTCAAAAATCCACTTAGCACACCCTCTAAGTTATGAATTTACCAATACAATTTGACTCGCCTCAGACTATGGAGATTAAAAGAAGCAATTCCACTGAACCAAATATATGAATTTAATTGTATCATTAATTCATTTTTTAAGCCTAGTGTCATTAAATATATTATTATTTAAACTAGCTAATAAACAAATTTCGACATTAAATGAATATTATTATTAGCATTTATTTAAAGTTTTTCAAATATCAAATCTAACAAAACTGTTGAGAACAAAAGCAGAAAACTTATACAAAATGTACAAAACTATAATAAATCTGATGCACAAAAGAGTGAAAATTACAAGTTACAACTACTACATTATAAAATGAAAATAATGAAATGAGTAAATAAAAGAAACAAACTCTGACTTCAAGTATTGCTTCACCGCAATAAAAACAATTTTAGTGTTTTTTGTGTGTGTGTCTTACAAAGGGATAGAGAGGGAGGCAGAGAGTGAGTGAGTGAGGAGGCGGATGAGAGCAATGTGTATGTATATTGAGGGTGGAAATTATGTTGGCCTTCAATTGTTGAATCAAGTAGAGAGAAGACTTAGAATGAGAAACAAGGTAGGTCAAAAAAATTAAAGCAACCGATGGGTGAAGATTTAATTTAAAGAACATATATGGAAAGTAGGCTTTTAATGTAAGAAGTAGGTGAGAAGGATAATGAAAGAATTTGAATTGGTGGGAAAAAATTAAATGAGGGTGTAAGTTTGGTAGCTCCGCTAGTCAAAAGAAATTGAATTGGTGGAAAAAGTTAAAACACAAGCATATTAAAGACTACATCAACCTATAGAAGACATTTTGTTTTAGCCTTTGAGAATCAGATTTGGTTTTTATGCTTCTTTAATACTTAAGTATCTTATATTTTACGGTTAGTTGGTTTAGGAAACATCTTTAAAATAAATCAAGCTTTACGAACCGTTAAGCCAAGCTCGAACTTCTCTCATAAAGGCACCCTGAGCTATCAAGCCGAGCTCGAGACAACTCGTGTCAAGTTTCGACTCGATTCGACTCAATTACAACCCTAACCCCCATAGTGTATCCGGTTTAAGGATTAATTTATTGCTTCTATTTTTAAACCATATTAACAACAACGATATTTGGATTGAATATTCTTTCAAATCTTCAACCACAAAGCAAACATGCCTAACTATTATTATTGTCTCGATGATCATATAAATGCTAAGGCATGATATTCTGTTACACAACATGCGAAAATGTACTTATGACTTTGTATTAAAACCTAGAGAGTGTTAAAGTGGACTTATTTGTATTGGATTTGTATTAGACGAGTAGTATTTATATATGTATTGGTTTAAGCTTAAACACAAGTGTTAGGTTAGTCATTACTCATTATTATAAATATTTGGTCTCATGTAAACGATATTAAAAATCAATATATCACGTCTTACATAATAAGAGTTAGGTTTGTTTAGTCATGGAAAAAAAAATTAAAAAAAAATAATAAAAATATTCGAATTTTATGGGGATCTGTTCGTTCGATTATTTGTCATATTAAAATTTTTGGTTCGTGATTTTTATAGCACTCAAAGGTCTCCGCTTTTTGTTTTGGTATTTTGTTTGGTAAGGTTTCACTTTGTTTTGGTCCAATTAATCTTTGGGCATTTAGTATATAGTTTTTCTTTTCACTTTGCATTCGGTTGTGCTATGGAACATTCATATTCTTGAAAGTTTAGATTGGATTTTGCTTATTGACTACCCTTTTGTCAAAATTTTTTTAATTTATTATTATTACATTTAAAGTCGACTAAAGCTTGATCAATTTACATCTAAAATAGAATAAAGCTCAACCAGTCTTCAAATGTTTTTTCCCTAACTCCGAAAGCTATAGTCAAATTCTTTCTCAACCCTACCAAAGTCGATTGCTTTTCTTCATAACCCAAACCTTCGTTCATAGTGACGAATTGTTGATGCTTAGAGCACAAGGTATCATAACATCACTAACGCTAAAAAGTTGTGCACCTTAGCACCACCTCAACATTTCTACTTTTAATATCAACACACCAAAGTACCCCTCACTCATAACTCAAGCAAAAGCACCTCTTGTGGGAGACACAAATACACAATTGCCAATTAAAACACAAACAACCAATTAAAAAAAAAAAATCTTTTCTCTCTCCAACTCATGTTGATACAACAACCTGTGGCTTAACGATGTTGGATTTGATTGGCGGTGGTGTGGTAACATGTTATAATGCGGGTGCCAGATGGGATTAACGTCTCATGTGCGTTACCATACCTACCTAGACCTTTTACTTTCAAAAGATCGTTATGATATATATATATATATATATATATATATATATATATATATATATATATATATATATATATATATATATATATATA